>VDFB02271358.1:1080210954-1080307309 GCA_007258455.2 Sequoia sempervirens | reverse complement strand
AGTCAAGCAAGTAGTTATATAGGTTCTTCCCAAAGATCCTAATGGTGGTCAGGAAAGGGGGAGTTTCCAATCTCCCTTAGAAGATGCCTATAGACGTATCCACATGAGCTACTTGACCCTTGTTTTTATCACTAACTTTATCCGTGGTCTGCCTAAACGGTTGGTTCTTAGAAAACTGCCTATTACTCTACTCTAGTTCCTTTACCATTTGTTTACTTGCAAACTGATTTACGGGAACATCCTTCCTTTTCCTCATATTATCCTGCATCTCTGGTTCTTGCCTAGGCTCTTTGAAGGTAACCTTCTTAGCTAGTGTTTCTTGCATTGTACCAAAGGATGGGGTCCCATTAAGGACCCTAAAGAAGGTGTGCCTTACAGTAGGGACTCTGAGTAACTCAAAGTCAGATAAGCTGATTTTCACCCTTTTGAACTCTTTCACAACGTATTCACCCATTTGTTCAATCTCCAAACTAAAAGCCTGACCTATTGTAGAGTTAGGGAGTTGGACTTTCATTTGACTAGGCTGATTTTGGGATTGCCCTTGAGTCTGATTTTGTGACTTGTTTTGAGACCCATTATTGTTGAGGTATTGGGTAGGTATATGGGGAAGTCTAGGATTGTTACTAGCATTAGGATCGGGTGGGGTGGCAAAATGCTTGGTGGAGTAGAGGTTGTAAAGGGTCCCCCTGCCTGCCTATTCCTAAGGAAGTAGGGAGTTGAACTTTGATGGAACATGTGGACCTCATCTAAAAATGACTCATCTTCGTCTATTGGACCATTATCTACTGAATCAAAGAGCTGAGTAAAAGTTTGTTCGTTACTTACCTCTTGCACTTCTTCACCCTCAGTAGGAGTAGGCTTAACTTCAGGCTCATTGTGATCACCCCATGGAAATGGCGCTTGGTTAACCATGAGATAGGAGGATTCATATGGCTCAGATGGGACAATGTCCCTACAGCTAGCAATATCGATGACATTCTACACTTCTACCTTTAATATTTTAGTAGTTGTCTGGAATTTGGGGCAATCCAACTCAGAATGTATGTTGGTTTTGTTAATCTGGCACCATCCGGACAAGGCTACCTTGGCAAGGTACAGTCCACTGGTCATTTTTTCATTGCTTGTTGGTTGTTCGAAAGGTGTAGGAACACCTCCATTATTGGGCCTAGTGTTCTACATGTGATTCGGCCTTTGAGAAGGCCTCCTTTCAGAGTTCTGATTAATGTTTGATCCCTTATCATAATTATACCTGGAGGAAATGCTTGCTTCTCGGTTATCCCAGTTGACATTGGCCTAAAAATTACGTTGGGAGGCATGTAGCTGATTCTTCTAATTTTTTAAGTGTGTCATTTCTATGGACATTTTCCATATCATCTCCGTCAGTTCCTTTAACTTGTCTCTCTCAGTCGTGTTCCCAGGCAGTGGCACTACATTTTGGAGAAAAGCGGGCAGGGTTGTCGGCTGATTCTGATATGCTAGAGGAAATTTTGGTCCTGATAGGTACAATGGTGCTTGGGGCTGCTAGGAATACACCTGCTATTATGGAGCATCCTGAGAATAGTTATGTTGTGGTTGAGGCTACAAATAAGAAGGTGCAGGAGACGCATAATTCAGGGGCTTTCCCAGATGTGGGATGATGGACAACTGAGGCACCTGGTTCATAAGAGGGGTCTGATGAGCAAATGCTTGATTAATCCCCTGAATTTGCATCGGGTGAGCTACTGGCCCTAAAGAAGGCAGTGGGCCAAAGATATTCTACCCCAAATCTGCACTAGCGATAACAACCTATGTATAGGCAGTCACTAGGGTGGTGAGTGGTGGGTGCATCCTTTTCACCAACGCTGATGTAAGGTTGTCCAATGCCACATAGTATACCAAGAGAGCCGCAACATCATTATGGAGGTACACGTCCTGGAGCCTTATAAAGGCACGATGAAAGTGGTCATTGAAGGATCTAATAGGTTCATTTATTTCTCTCTGGATGGACATAAACTGTTGATAGAGTTCTGAAGGACTAATGGGGATCTTGTATTTCTGTAGGAAAGTGTCCTTCATTAGGTTCCATGAAGTAATGGATCCCCTCAGCAAGTTGATGTACCAATAAAAGGCTTCTTCTCCCAGCGAATGTAGAAAAAGGCCGCATGCAACATCTTCATGGTCGACTTGCATTTCAGTAATGGTTGTTTCAAATATCTTGATATGTTATTCATCTATTCTTTGTGGGTCATGAGGATAGAACTTCAAACAAAATCCTTTAGGATTCTTGGGCATATCATGGTAAGCAGTGAAATGAATCGGCGAAGGGTTATGTGCTAACCAAGCGATGACGGGAGGTGGAGGTGGTATTTGCTATCGAAAAGTAGTAGGTTGGACTTGTACCTACACTAGAACAATAGTTTGGTACTGCACCTAAGTTGAAGCTATTCGGACTATGCCTTGGGCTAGAAGGGCCGGGAGAGAAGCAACCTCCTAGCTACCGGAGATGGGAGGTGAAAATTTAGTCTCGGATAGTCGGATGGAAGACAAAGGCCAGCTGAATGAGGATGAAGGTGGAATGAAAGTGGGTGGAATGGAAGGAGAGGAAGAAACAACACTACTCCCTTTGACGCATTTCACCCTTGTAGGAGGCTGCAATTCCTCAAATTCTCCCTTGTTTGGTGTTGACCGTAGAACTCTTTGAAATCTTTCTAGGGAGAATGATCCGATTCGATCCAACTTCACCTTTAACCTTCAACTTTGTATTCCCAACGTGTCGGCCCTTCTTCTAGCATTAGTTCTATTGATGTGTTTTTCATGCACTTCTCAATACAGGCAGTGCATAGGTGCACTACCTCTCTTGAAAGAAAATCATCCACAATCATAATGCATAACAACTCTCCCATCTTAAGAACTTTGTTTCAAGAATCCAACTTGCCCACTTTGTAACTCATCTGTAAGACTACCTTGTGATTCCAGGAAATCACATCAAACAACTGAGATATTCCAAGTACTATCAAAACTTGACATCAGAGACATTGGCATAGTGTTCTGCAATCTGATTGTGGAAGATTTTCTTTCAAGAGAGGTAGTGCACCTATGCACTACCTGTGTTGAGAAGTGCATAAAAAACACCTCAACACATGTTACTTGGTAAATCACTCTCCTAACTCTGCTCTTGTTGAGAAGACACCTTTGGAAGCATGGTCTAGAAGGAAGCCCTCTCTTAGACATATTCATGTCTTTGGCTATAAGGCATATGCATATGTGCCATTTGAAAAAAGATCCAAGTTGGAAAACAAAGTTGTAAAGTGTATATTTATAGGCTATAGTGCTCGCATAAAAGGATACAAGCTTTGGAATCCTGAGACTGAGAATGTTTTGCATAGCAGAAGCGTTATCTTTCATGAGTTGAAACCTTCTACTTTGGATCTGCAGTCAGAGAAGAAATTAGAAAATGAAAAGGATGTAGTAACAATTCCTTAGACACTAGATAAAGAGGAATTGAAAAATCAAAATGTACCTGATATTGAGAAGAGCTCAAGTAGTTCTGAAAGTTCTGAAGATGATGAAGACCCACCTCAGCCTTAGCCTATGAGGAGGTCAACTCTTGAAATAAAGCAACCTGAAAGGTATGGGTTTTCTTTAATTGAGTCTACTTATGCCTATGCTTTAATTTCTAGCACTGATGAACCTAGGACTATAAAAGAGGCATTTAAAATGTCTGATTCAAACTCTTGGTTTGAAGCCATGAATGAAGAAATGGCATCATTAGAAAAGAATGACACCTGGAGTTTGGTTCCATTTCCTAAAGGCAGAAAATTTGTAGGCTGCAAATGGATATTCAAAATGAAAATTGGTTTGGATGGCAATGTAGAAAAATATAAAGCAAGGCTGGTTGCAAAAGATTATTCCCGGGTAGAGGGAATTGACTATGGAGAAATCTTTTCTCCTATAGCTAAGCTGACATCTATTAGATTTCTTTTGTCACTTGCATCAACATATGATTTAGAGATTGAACAGATGGATGTGAAAACAACGTTTCTTCATGGTGATCTTGAAGAAGAAATTTATATGTCCTAGCTGGAGCACTTTGTGGTAAAAGGTAAGGAAAGACTGGTTTGCAAGTTAAAGAAATCTCTGTATGGTTTAAAACAGTCTCCTAGAATGTGGTACCAAAAATTTGACATGTTTGTTTTGTCATTGGGATTTGTAAGATCAAAATGTGATCACTGTGTGTATTAAAAAGCTAAAAGTGATCACATACTTATTATTGCTCTCTATGTTGATGATATGCTATTCATAGGCAATAGTAAGCTAATGATTTATGATCTTAAGTCTCAGTTGTCTACAAAGTTCGAGATGAAAGATCTTGGTACAGTAGGGTACATTCTGGGAATGGAAATAACTAGGGACAAAAAGAACATAAAGCTTTAGCTAAGTCAAATTAAATATGTCATGACTATTCTAGAGAGATTTTGTATGACTGAATGCAAGCAGCTAGTTGTTTCAATTACTCAAGGAATGAAGCTATTTGTTGAGGATTTTCCAAAATATTCTTCTGAGATGGAGGACATAACTAGTGTGCCATATGCAAGTGCAGTTGGCAGTCTCATGTATGCTATGGTCTGTACAAGGCCAGACATTACCCAAGCAATGGGAGTTCTTAGTCATTTTATGACAAATCCTGGAAGAACACTTTGGGATGCTATGAAGAGAGTGTTTAGATATCTGAAGGGCACCTCAGACTATGCTTTGTGTTACCATGGTAACTTGGTTGAATCACAAAAATACTCTTAGCATTCAAGGTTATGTGGATTCTAATTGGGTAGGGGACATTGACAGCAGAAGATCCACCAGTGGATATATTTTCATGATGAATGGTGGTGCAGTGAGTGTTATGAGCAAGCGATAGACTGTAGTCACTTTGTCTACTATAGAGGCAGAATACATGGCAGCCACACATTCCTGTAAAGAAACAATCTGGTTAAAATGTTTTTGTTCCAACATTGGCTTTGATGCAAAAAAGATTACTATCTACTGTGATAGCCAGAGTGCTATATGTTTGGCAAAGAATCCTACTTTCCATGCCAGGATGAAACATATAGATGTACAATATCACTTTTTACGAGATATGGTGGAGGATGGGAAGGTCTCCTTGGAGAAATTGGATACTTTAGAGAATGTTACAGATGCATTGATGAAGCCTGTGAGCATAGACAAGTTTAGGTGGTGTGCCAGTTCGATGGGCCTCTTGGCCCATGAATTTTAGTAGTTTTGTTATGATCTAGAGGTGTCAATAAGATCTTCATCAAGTGGGAGCTTGCTGGAATATTTGCTTCAATCCTTACTAACATGGAAATCTTGAAGGGAAAAGTCACTATGACACTGTTCATGTCTGGGCGAAAAAATTGTTCTAAATTTAGCTGATAGGTTCATGTCACCAAGACAGGGTTCATGTCTTGTCGAAAAGACTATCACTATGATTGTTTGTGTTTGGCGTGACTTTTTGTCAAATGGAGAACACTGGGTGATAGTTTGATCCTATCGGGCTAGCTCACGAGTGTGACGGAGAAGTCCCAGCGAATGGTGTAAGTCTCACCGATGTCGGGCTAACACTAGGGCTTTGGTGAGATGTCCCAGCAAGTATGTAATGTCTCACAGACAAAGGCTACTCTCGGGTGTCAAAGAAAATGTCGAAGTAACTCATGGGTCATGGGGAGATGTCTTAGTGATGAAGCTAAGTCTTCCCGACAGATAGTATTCTCATGGTGACTTCACGGTAACAAAAAGACTTCGCTAGGAAGTCTTAACGAAAGTCATAAGTCACGCCAACAGAAGTCTTCAGGTTAACTTTGGGCACTCAGAGAAATGTCTTGGTGAAGGGTTTAAGTCTTTTTGACTTGGTAAGACATGATGGAGCTTGATGAAACATCACGACGAAAGTCATGAGTCTTGCCGATAGTAAGTCTTCAGTAAGACTTAGGGAACTCAAAGAAAGGTAATGGCGATAGGCACAAGTCTTGGAAATAGTGTGACTTTCGGTGGAAGTTCTATTTCTGTATGGCGTCTCACCGAAACCGTGGGGGTCTTGCCAATAGGTGAAAGGCTTTGGAGTAGCACAAGGTTGTTGACAGAAGGTCTTGGCAAAGATGAAGTGTCTTGCCGATGGAATGTCTGATCACTATGACTTATACATTCAATATGAGTCTCGCCGATAAGGGAAACCTTTGTCGATAGGATTGAAATGGACATCGATGGTTTTGTTGTGATGTATACATTCGTTAAAGCATATTTCTGACTCATGGAAGCTATAGCGATATTGATATGAGGAATTTGTGGCATCAGAGAGACACTATGATTGTCTCACCAATATGCAAACAAAGTGTGAATGTCGTTGACCTTGTGATCATCCTATGTGGCATCTTGTTGGACCAATCAGAGGAAGCGGTTTTCAAATTTTTGACAGTTGGTGTTTTGTAACTGTTGCAGCACTAGAAAAATAGCATGTAGGGAAAAATGAAGGCTCGAATGGAAATTGTATATGGTTGGAAATGGTGGATAAGGATGTACAGTAGGAAAAAATAGAATGTGTTAACTAGTTTCTAATTTGGAGGAGATGAATAGAGTGAGTTCAATCGACAGTGAAATGAGAACATTTTTGTAACTGGTTGAACAGTGAGAATAAGCTAATGTGACTAACACCAGAAAGTTGTCTTTCTGATTGTATGTAATTTTGTTACTATAATACAAAGAGATATAGATTGGTGTGGTGGGTTTTTTCCTGAAGGGGTTTCCCACGTAAAATTTGTTGATTTAGTTGTCTTTGTGTATTTGCTCTATTTCTGTTATTCCTTCATGTGTGTCTTAATTTGACTGTAATTTGGAAATTAAAGTCCTGTATTTCATTCTTCCTTGTGGATTTGACATTAGGAAAGTGTTTTCCACAGCTTTGCTTTCCTTACAAGCACCTCCCAAATAGTACCCCTACCAGAAGTAGCAAGGAAGGGATCATTTCTCCCTGAATGGATAGCCTTTGTTAATTAAAAATAATGCACTCAAGGAATCATGATCCTTAGGGCTTTATTGCTAGTTTGAAAATGGAAAAGATATTGCAAAATTTTATGCATTCTTTTGATTATCCCAAGGATGTCATTAGGAATATTTTCAACTTTGAAGAGTAGGATGAGAGGAAGGAAAAGTATTTGGATTATAGGAAAATGGTAGAAGAAAAATGCAAGAAAGATGCCCAATATTATCCTTTGACAAACATACCAAGTGAATATAGCTAAGCTATGTATGTTGTGAATAATTTTGAAAGTGTAGTTGGTATATTGAGGGAACAGTGTAAATTATAGATAAGGGGAAGGCTAGGGTAATTGTGGAAAACACTTCAAGGTCTTTGGGAGAAAGGCATACATATTAGCCTCCTAAATAGTTAAGGATTTACACTAGGAGAAATAAAATCAATGGATGAAGAGCAAAGCCCTCCCACCTCTATCACTGTTGGGGAACCAATGATAGATGCTCCTATGAATACACCATTTCCTTCTCCTACAAAAGATCCTCTACCTATGATTAATCTTCACTCACCTCATCAAAGTCCTATTCATCCTGAGCAACCACCTCCAAAGAGATAGAGAATTAATACAAGCGAAGTGGTAGAATATTTTGATACAGATAAGGATGATATTTATTTCACTCATGAGGATATGTAATGGGGGATGCCTCTCCCTAAATTGGAAATCATTTCAAATTTTGGGTAGAGTAGTCTTAGATTGGGGAAAATTTATATTAGTGGCCTAAATAGTGCATATGACCTAAGGATTGAAGCTAGTAAGGAGTTTATGGTAGATGACTCCTTTGTTGAGACATCTGCATTCAAAGAATTCTGGTGGAAGTCTAAAGCTACTACATATGCAGAGAAGGTGGCCAATGAAAGGAGCATACATCCTGAATTTCCTGAGAGTGTTATCTAGGCCAATGTAATGAGTATTATGAAAGATAAATTTCAAAAGCTCTCACCGTAGGAGGGCAGAGAACTTGTGAAGAAGTATGGGGTGATAGTGCTACCTGAATGGACCATTGTTGATGCTATACTTCTAGATACTATAAGGAGAGTTGAGGCACCCTTGATGGCAACAAATGTAGAAAAGGATATGGCACTCAAAGGATCTGCATTTAATGAAAATTGGGATCCATTAGCAATATGGTCATTACCCTCAGGATCTAGGAAACCAGTACTTGCCAAGTCATCTGATATCAAAGGACAACTAATGGTAAGAAGAGTCGTTGATAATCCAGCTTTGGAAGCAGCTAACATGACTGTCAATGTTTCCAAATTCACCAAGGAAACTGTTGAAAACCTTACCCTGGAAAGGGATGACTTTAAAAGTAAGTACCACAAGCTTCTGAGTGAGTATGATAATATTCAGTAGAAGGTAGCTATGTTGGAAACGGACTTATCCTTTTATAAACAAAGGTAGTTCAAGTCATCCACGTCCATCACCTCCAATTGTATTTTCCCCACCTTCACCTTAGGGACAAGAATTACCAATGGTTCCATATAGCTCAGGGAAAGAACCACTCCTAGTAGGAGAATTGATGATGCAACCACAGTAGGAGGGTCCTCAAAGAGAATAGTCTGGACCATGCAACAAGAGTAACACAATGAAAGTGACATAGAATATGGAGAAAAATGTATATGAAAATATTCTCATTAACAATTAATTGAGTTACATCTAGCCAACAACATCTGGGCTTACTAATTCGGCTCAGAGGCCTGATGAAATGTAGAACATTCTAACATGCTCCTTTATTCAAGCTGAACTATTACAATTTAGATCAATCTTAATCCACTTAGTCAATTACTAACTCTACTATCTAATCTAATGATCGATTACAATATTTATAGCATATCCACAACTCAAGAAACATCTATGTTGGCCAAGATCGTCACATTCTCCAAGGAAAGAAAATGTAATGTGCACATGAATAAGTCATCCTTAAGTTTGAATTATTCTCCAACAGGTGCGTAAGACAAAGTGTGGACCCATAATGAAGGTTAGAGACACACCTAGGAACAATTAAAACCACACCATTAAGAGTTGCAAGTCACAGGGACAATCCACAATGATCAAATTAGCTGATAGGCTTGAAAACTATTATGGTGTCAGTTGAAGAAACTGCCAAAATATTCTGGAAGTGATAACTTGTCAGAAAAAAATCCAATTGCACTCAAATCTTGGAATAAGGAAAATTAACATGTCCACCATGTAATCCAAGCTCCACAAGGTCTAGAAGGAAAATATGATAGATCTGTTGTGCCCTCAACACACATGCCCCATTTAGAATGGGTACCCTCTCTTTTCTTCACTTTGCTGGATCATTTTATCACTGCCTCATTTTACGTGACCCCATTCTGGTATCCCAAATGGTCAAATGTGAGTCCAAAGTCTTGTCTTAAGTTGACCATATTCCATCCCGTCCAAATTTTCTAAGTCCTGGTGCCTTATTGAGTTTCCTTGGTAGTCTGCTTCTACCTTTGGGCCTGTGCCGCTGGGTTTCCTCCTTGTGTTCACCGTTCTGAATGGTAGAAGGCTCTCGCCTTCCTAAGCCCTAGGTCTTAGATCCTTCTTTGCTACCCAATTTAACTTGTGATGAAATTGGACTAATTTTACCCCTATCAGGCCCGCTACCCCGGACTTCCATGGGCACATCATCGTAAGACTTAAAACTCGACAAGCTTTGAAGTTTGGCCTCTATTTTGACTTCCTTGACTCGCTCTTGTGGGACTCCGCATCATTTCCCCCATACCAAATGGTGGGGTGGCCTCGTCTCCTCATGCTCTGGGACTTGCCTCTCCTTTTTTCATTCATTAGAGCACACCAAAATGAACTGACAAAACATGTTCTCGAGCCCCGATTTGCGGAGCTTCATCCATGGATTTCCCTAGTGTCTTTGCCATTTCAAATAGCTATTTGACGACGTATTTTCATCTCTCAAGTCCTGACCCTCTATTTTCTATGAAGACGAAGTAGAAAGAAATTTTTTTGGTCATTTCCCTCGTGAGGCTCCATCCATTGGGGTTTCGTCTTGTCCCAGCCGACGCGAGAGGGAAAAGCAGCTCTATCTTTTTGACCTCTAGGACCTGCCATCCGGATTGCTGAAAAGAATCTTAAGGAAAACCTAGTAGCTGAGCTCAATGTCAGGTCCAGTCTACCGAGCCGGTCCCACCAAATTTCTACCCAATTTCCACTATTCTAAACAATAAAACCCTGACAGCTTCTCGCCCTTCTACCTCAAGGTGCCCCAAAAGTGATCCAAATGTCATTCAATTTGAAAACCAATCTCGACCTACATGCTGAAATTCAATCTTCTCCTACATGAGCTTCTGAAACCATCAAAATATGAATTCAAGAGAAAGCACATGGATTGCCCTACCCTGTTCATCCTTCAAAACAACATTTCTGCTAGGGAAGTCTGGCCCTCTTGGCCCAGTTTGTCCAAAATCCCTCCAAAAAATTACTAACAACATCTGGAAGTAAAATTTTGATTTCATGAATGATATATTGTCTAATTGGGTTTCATCCATGGGATTTCAACTAATGTTCATGCTTTTGTGATAGGTTGTACTCATTATGCCCTTGTTTGTACGATATATGGAATCAAGTGCAAGACCCTCAAGAGCAACTATAGAAAAAGACAAAGGGAAAAAGGCAGGAAAGACTCATTTTGGAAAGGAGGATAAAGGCCAAATGATATACTAGTTCCAAGGAGAGCTTTTGCATTTGAATATCATCATAGACTAGAAATAAATTACCGATACCAATATCGGCCACGTCGATATTGATGAGTTGAAGCAAAGGGTCAAAATCCACCCTAAGAATGACAATGTTAGACTAATCAGGCAAAGTGGAATTGCTAAAGTTGTAGGATTCCCTCTGTCCCTCATAGTCCCTGAATTGGTCATGGCTTACTGGCAAGTATATCAGCCACAAACATGAACAATTTTTGACAAAGATGGAAACATCCTTGCTAACATGTCAGGTGAGGCGATTAGGAAGAATTTTCACATCCCCACCTTTCGGGAGATGGAGATGCCCACCATAGTGGAGTGTAAAGCAATGTGGGATGAGGACCTGATGGGCTGCAAGAAGATAATAAATCATTACTGGATCAAAGAAAAAAGGGGCAGCACTAGAAAGGTTCCTTAAGATCTCTTCTGTAGTGACTTCCACGAGGACTACCGTGACTTGGTCACCATGTTAAGTAGGGTGATGGGCCTCCCCACTACTGCATATTTTCAGGAGTGGATGGTGTATTTCATAGAGAAGATCCTCCTTGGGGATGAAGATGTCACCACAAAAGCTTCGTTCTACTGGGGAGGCATAATAAGTGAATGCTTCCATGAGTAGTTCATGAATGTAAAGAAGCCCTCCAAGCAATTTATTACCTCCTATCTTATGTACTCACTAGCCGAGCGGAGGTAGTACAGTGGATTGTTTTTTGGCACCTGATGAGGAACCAGGTCGTGCGTTGAAGGTCTATGATAGATATCCCTAGCTCCAGTTTAAGAACTTCAAGAAGGAGTATTGCAGGGTGAATGATGCCTTCATCGGTCACATCATTAGATTGCTTGGGAAGGATTTTGAAAGAATCGTCTCTCACAGTGCTCGGGCATTCTTGAAGCAATATGCCTTCTTATCCATACAATACCCCAAGTTCACATATATTCATGCCCAAGGTTTCACATAGAGGCCAAATAAGCTGCTCCAGTATCCCAATGACCAGATCATATTGTTAGAGCTCTCCCAGTAGCTGCAACATGTGCATTCAATCCTCAACAATAGACAATTGGTAGGGATCCCTTATCCCTTAAATTTTGGCCATGGGATGTACAAATTGCAAACCTCCCAATGTGCTGGGAATTCTGAAAAGGAATTGGCAGAATATAACTTTCTCCTACACACTACTCACCCACGGATGGACCCATATGGGCATGTAAGGAAAGCATTAGGACCAAGATATTCCCATGTGCATCACGTCGAATATTTCTTGGTGGATTTCTAGGATGACAAGGAGATGTGTGTAAGGCATTCAATGCGAATGATTACATACTTCATAAAAAGAGTACAATTATTTTGGTACCTAATCAAGTTGAAGAAGATAAGAGCACCATCATGGACCCCAAGTACAATGCAGTCGCTAACTTCCCATTGCAAGGAATAGATTGGGATGAGCAAGAGGTTGATGACCTAGATATTATAACCCAACTAATTGTGGCTCATACCAAAGAATGGGCTAGTGGACAAGTAGCCTGATTGAAGCAACAAGGGGTTATCCTAACATATAAGAGACTCAAGAGTGAGCCCAGTGCTAGAGAAGATGTGGTCACCACAACTTGAACAAGAGGTACATCCAAATCTCCTCCACTCACAAAATCAAATAAGAGGAAAGTGATTGAAGCGAAGTAGTCGCAAGATCCAAAGGTTTATTCCAGAAAAGATTTAGGAGGTTCACCCTCTAAGAGGCCCAAATAGATAGGAAGCCTCGTGGGGTAGCCAACAATTAAAGAGGATCCCCTTCAAGAGGGTGAGGAAGGGAAAGTAGATAAGCCAAAACCTCCTCCAGCTCTCCTTGTTTTTGTTTCCCTTCCATCTATTTCCTAGGCCATGGTTGCCACATCTCCACCTGCGATGGACATCTCAGTCCATCTCGTTTCCTCTCTGCGAGCTAGGCCTGTAATAATGGTTGAATCCTCCTCTACTGCAACTTCTCCACTTTCCTCTGCCTCCATGTCACCAACTACATCGCTTCCACTGGAATTAGTGACAATATCAATTCCCACACTCACACTGCCCGAGGCTTTCTCGAGACATATGAAGAATGTACCCTACAAGATTTCCCAAATATATTTGGATGCCACCATCCAAGCTGCCTTAGTGTAGGTCCTTGCCAACGCTTTTCCCTCACAACCTCTGACAGGACCACTAGCAATGGAGACCACAATGCTAATCTTCAAGGAATGGGAAAAGCAGGAGATGGAAGATTTAAAAACAGCGAAGGAAGAATCCAATGAGTACCACAAATAGTCAGAGTATGAACACTAAAAAATTGACAGGGTGGTCCACGAAGAAGAAGAAACAGGGTCTTCCAAAAGTGGAGACAAATAGGAGGGTGCAGGTGGTAAAAATATTGTACCGAACTTTGATGATGATGTCGAGGAAGAAATGGCTTGATAATTGAGGGACGATGAAGAAGAGGAAAAAAGGTCACCTCCCAAAGAAGAAAGGAAAGAAGATCAAAAGGCAACAGAAAATGTAGAACTCCCTACAGGGGAACAATAGGCGAATGTATCACCTCCTTATAGAGAAGAATAAAATGTAGAAGAAGAAAAACTTGAGGGTGAGGTTGTAGCTAACAAAATTCTCAAAATTGAGCAGCCCAAAGAGCATGTGATAAGGATGAACAAGATGAGGAAAAGAAAGGGAAGGAAACTGAGAAAGAAGAAAGTCCCTCGAAGTGATTGCTTACTAAGCCTCCCATAAAATGCCTTGTGTTTTTCCAATACTTTGATGAGGAAGGAGACAACACTAAACTGAAAGAAAGGCCTCCCATAGATAAATAAATAGAGATCCAAATGAAGGAGGGTGACAGTGATCATGAATCACCTAAGGGAAAATATGTTATGCCCGAATGGCTAGAGAGGCAACTTGAAAAGAAAACTCCTGCCCCAAAGGATCCGAGAGAAAGACTGTAAGCTATCTTAGCCCAAGTGCAGATCACAACCAGGAAAGAGAAAAAGAACAAAATCAGATCCAAGGTAACTATGAATGTTTCTGGATCCCGAACTGTGCAAGTAGCAACACCAATGGTGGGAAAGGAAGGGGTAAGCTATAATATCTCCACTGTTGACTTGGGAACAACTACTAGAGAGCAGAAGGTGGAGCACCTCGAGGAATTTATTGCCATAGTAGTGCATTTGATACAATAGGATAAACTTTTAAAGGAAAAGAATAGAGCATAGGTAGCTGATCTGACAGCTTACATCTAGCAATGGTCCTCAACTTAAGAAATTCCTACCACATCTACAGCTCCACCATAACTGCTTTCCAAGGAAAAAATTGATAAGTTGGGAAAGAGAAAGAATTTGGATAGGACTACAAAAGCTAGTTCCGACAGGTTCTATACGTCAGAAACATGGGCATCGACTGGGTTGTCCAAACAACTAATAATTTCTTAGACTTACAACAATCCCTTGTGAGCACAAGAAAGCTCTACTTTGGCTTCCCAGCAAGATATGAGTCCACCTATCCAAATATTGAGGCTATCCTCAAGCTGCCAAGTGTGAAATGGAAAAAGAAGCTCACACTCAAAAGGGATGATCACTGGCTGATGGATGTATGCAAATGAGACTTTGAGAACAGAAAAGAAATATTGGAGCAAGTGATTGAAAAATTAGATCCAGATATTGAGTGGGTGAAAGAAATTAGGTCGGATTGCATCTGATACTTGAAGTTAATGATATGCTATGAGATGCACGTCATACAAATGGACCCAAATAAAGTTAGACCCCATTTCTAGGAAAAGATGGAGGATGGGATGTTAGATAAAATAACCACCGATTTCATGATTTTTTCCGCCCAAACCTTCACCCAATCAGAGTTGTTCTAGGACCACACTGCTAAGTATGAAGAGGATTGGGAAAAGCTCGTCGAAAAATCCAAAGAGTGGAGCTATCAACTGTTTTGGTCTGAAATCATAGAGGTCGATAAAATCCAACCAGTAATTTTGAAGTTCATGGAGTATACAACTTTGGAGAAGTAGGAAGGAGGCCATATTGTTAGTGAGGGTCTTTTAAATTAATAGCTACAGAAAAAGAGAAATCAGCAAAAAGACAAGATGCTACAGTGTTGTCACTAGAGGAAAAAATAGGGATAAAGAAAAAGTTGTATTTTAAATTGCAATATATTGGGGGGTAGATAGAACCCTAGTTTGTAATGAATCTTGGTCATTCATTCTACTTTTTGGGTGCTATAAATGGGAGGTCTCCTCTCATTTTCAAGAGGGAGTTGAGTTGTTGTAAAGACATGATGTAGAAATTTCTAATGAAAATACATTGACTTGGTGCATTTTCTAAGTTCTTCACATATTTCATGATTCAATATCCCATTGTTAGATGCTTTATTGAGATTTACACTGCTATTTTAGATAGTTTTAAATTACTTAGATAGATTTTGGTAATTTTGTTATGTGATTATAGAAATTTTTGTTGTGTTGATGCCTTCTAGTCCATACTTTTTTCCATTTGCTGCTGGTAAATGGTCTTGTAAAGTTAGTATGGGCTTAAACTTGAAGCGGCTTTTTAAAACTTTTATCTTTATTCATGCATGTAAATGGTGGATAAATGATACGATATCTGCAGACCTTTAAAGATAGCACAGGTTTTATGATATTGTAGGTTTCTTGGTTAAGTGAAATCCTATTTGAAGGGAGTTTTCCATAGTAGAACCTCCATGATCACTATACATTGCTAGTTGCAGATCTATGAACCTTTCCTTTTCCTTGCTCTTTTTCCTTTTTTTTTTTAAACAACCTATGCTAAGGTTCATTGCACATTATAAAGACAAAACTTAAGGAAAACCTTGAAGTTTTAGATTGTTGTTCAAACCTACAACAAAGTGCACCTTAACTCCCATCTCATAAACTTCAGATTTTAAGATCCACCTCCCATCTAGCTATGTAAGTTTTCCCTGTGATTACTAGTAAAATAACATCAAACATCAACTGAGGAATTCCATGAAAGTCATGACCTGACACCTGAGAGACCTTAGGGTGATTTTCAGCAACTTGTTGGAAATTTCCTTTCAAGAGAGGTAGTGCATGTATGCACTGTCTTTATTGAGAAAGTGTGCAAAAACACCAATCAACAGAAATGGTGCTAGAAGGAGGGATTTGTGAAGATGGATCGAATTGGATCATTCTCCCATGAAATATTTCAAATAATTCTAAGGTTAACACCAAAAAAAGGGGAACTTCAAGAGTTGCAGCCCCCCACCAGGACAAAACAAACTAAAGGAGGGGACTCTACCTCTTCTTCTTCCTTTGTCCCATTCACTTCCCTTCCACCTTCACCTCCATTTTCCTTTTGTCCATCCTCCACCCAGTAGTACCAAGCTACTTTTCCTCCTCTCATCTCCAACCACTAGGGACCTAACACATTCCCTATGCCTCAAGTTCAATGATCAATCTGAATAGCTACAGCCCAGGTACATTCCCAAGTTATTGTCTTACAATAGGTTCAATCCTAGATTGATGTCTCACAATAGCAATTACTACCTTCACCTCCTGTCATGGCTTGGTTGGTGCAAAATCCTTCGTCATTGCACTTCACCGCTTACCATGACATACCCAAGAATCCGGAGGGCTTCTGTTCAAAATTCAATCCTCGTGACCCGCAAAGGATGATAGAAGAACACATTCAGATATTTGAAACAATAATTACATATATGGAGATTGATCATGAAGACATTGCATGCCACCTCTTCCCATACTCGTTGGGTGAGGAGGCTTTTTATTGGTACATCAATTTTCCTAGAGGGTCCATTACCTCATGGGACCTCATGAAGAATGCTTTCCTGCTAAAGTATAAGGGTTTGATTAGTCTTTCAAAGCTATATTGGCAATTTATGTCCATCCAAAGGGAAATTAATGAACCTATTTTCTCTTTCAATGATCACTTACATTGCACCTTCATGAGGCTTCAGGATCCATACACACATAACGATACTGTATCCCTCCCCATCTACTATGCATTAATAGATAATATCACATCAACATTGGTAAAAAGGATGCATCTGTCACTCACCACACTAGTAACTACTTATGCGAAGGTTGTTGTTGCTAGTGTGGACTTGGGGCAGAACATCTCTAGTTTGCTACCTTCTTTGGGACCGGTAGCTCACCGAATGCAAATTCAAGGGGTTAATCAAGTATTCATTTATCAGACCCCTCTTATGAACCAAGTGCCTCAGCTACCCACACCCAGGACAACCAATGAATTATGCACCTCTCATGCCTTCTTATTTGCAACCTCAACAACATTGAAGCTATCCTCAGACTCCCCAACAATAAAAGACATACTCTCTATAGCCAAAACCATCATTGTACTTGTGAGCACATGAATTCCCTCCAACACATCAAAATCAGCTAGTGGCCCCACCTGTCTTCCTCCAAAATTGAGTGTCGCAGCCAAGCACTGCTAAGAAAGAAAAATTGGAAGAGTAGACATAAAGGATAAAGAAAATGTGTACAAAAATGATGTGCTTAAGGAATTAGAATAATCAGTTGCATGCCTCCCAACGTAGTCTCTAGGTGAATCTTAATCAGGATGGCTAGGATAACAGGGATACAAGGGACACCCAAGAAGAAAGCATCTCTTCTGGACATAATTATGATAGAGGATACGATTCAAATCATAGATTTGAGAGGAGACCTTCTCATAGGAAGAATCACCCATGGAACAAGAGGTCCAATGCCTCATGGTCAACCAAGTACCATTTCCGTAGAGTGATAGCAATGAGCCTGAGGTTGCACTTGCCCCCATTAAGAGTGAAGAAGCGCAAGAGGTAAGTAATGAACAAATCTTGGCTCAACTTTTTGATTCAATAGATAATTGTCCAATAGATGAGGAAGAACCGCATGTAGATGAATTTCTCATGTTCCACTAGAGATCAACTTCTTACTTCCTTAGGAACAGGCAAGCGTGTGGACCCTTTACAACTTCTACCCCACCAAATAATTTTACTACCCTGCCTAACCATAATGCCAATGATAATCCTGGGCTTCCCCATGTGCCCACCTAGTATTTCAGCAAGGACAAGCCTTAAAATCAGTCACATAATCAACTTCAAGCCCAACCCCAAAATCATTCAATTCAAATGAAAATCCAACCTTCTAGCTCTACCATAGGCCAAGCCTTTGACTCTAAGATTGATGAAATGGGTGAATATGTAGCAAAAGAGTTCAAAAAAGTGAAATTTAGTCTATCTACCTTCAAACTACTCAAAGTCCCTGCTATAAAGCCATGCCTTCTTTAGGGTAATTAATGGGATCCCATCCTCTAAAGCAACACAATAGGCATTAGCTAAAAGAGTCACCCTTGAAGAACCTAGGTAGGAACCCGTGATCCAGGATATTACGGGGAAAGGGAAGGATGTTCCATCAAATCAGTCTATAAGTAAACAGTTGGAAAAAGAACTAGATTAGGACAATAGGAATATTTCCAAGAATTATCCATTTGGGTAGACCATGGGTAGGACTGGTGATAAGAAAAAAGCTTAAGTGGTTTAGGTAGATACGCCTATGAGCCTCTTTCAAGGAAAATTGGAAACACCACCCTTCCTCACCACCATCTAGATATTTGGGAAGAATTTGCATAATTGCCTCATTAATTCTAGAGCATTAGCCAATTTGATGCCCTTAGTTATATGCAAAGCTCTTGGGATTACCCCCACGCCTTCAAGGAAAAAGGTGACCCAACTGGACAAAACCAAAATCAATATTGTGGGAGAAATTAATTGAATCCCCATGTAGATTTCTGTAGACCTAAGGGTGTAGTAGGTCATTGACATCCAAGTTGTGGATATTCCCGATGCTTATGGGATCATCTTGGAAAGAGACTTCACTAGAACATTGAATGGATATGCTACTACAGACCATTCT
This sequence comes from Sequoia sempervirens, assembly GCA_007258455.2. Classification (NCBI taxonomy): domain Eukaryota; kingdom Viridiplantae; phylum Streptophyta; class Pinopsida; order Cupressales; family Cupressaceae; genus Sequoia; species Sequoia sempervirens. Next base: position 1,080,288,607 of record VDFB02271358.1, on the reverse strand, counting down.
CACATGTGGCTGCCATAGAAAGGACTACCAAATCAAATCTATATAGACTGCGAGCCTCGTATGAAGTACATGATCATGGAGTACAACAAGCTCAACAAGGTGCTATTTGTTGAGACAAAATTGAGAAATCATTGTCCCTTTGCCTTCCAATAAGAATTTGAACCCCAGGAAGAGTGTGTTGTTGAAGTGCTCTTGGTGCAGTGTAGCCTTCCAACTAACTTCACTCAAATGCCTTAGGGTGCAAAGACATTGGTAGAGTTGACTGATAAACCCGATGAAGATGGAAACTTGGGACTACTTGATGGTTTCCAGGAATTCATGGAAAAGTGTGCAAAAGATCAACTCATCTTAGGTGCCTGAATGTATTTCCAAGATTTCTTACTACCAAATTGGTGCAAAATTCACAATGCTTCCCACTCTGAGTTTGATTGCTGCTTGTGCCAAACAACGATAGAGCATGTCAAGGAGTCAGCTATCCCTCAAAAGGGAACACAAAAAGAAGTGCTAGTAGAAGCATTTTCTATTTATTAAACACACTGAGTGAAAACATTCCACAAAGGTCACGAGGTCAACCGCCTCGCACAAAGGAAACAAGAGCCTAGTTGGGCCTAGAGTCAAAGAGCTTTCCAAGTTTTTGACAATTTGATTTGATGGATCTAAATCAAAACAAGGAGTTGGTGTTGGGTTCGAACTCATTAGCCCAATGGGTATGACCTTTCTTGTTTCCCATAGGTTGCAATTTTATTGCACTAATAATGTAGCAGAATACATGGCGTTAGTTCATGGTCTTCTTATGGCCTTCAAGAAAAATTTTAAAATGCTGCAAGGTTTCAGGGATTTTGAACTCGCAGTTAAATAAGTTAGAAAATTGTACTCCTACCATGATAGAAGACTTACAAAATATAGGCATAGGGTTTGGGATCTCTTAGAAGGTTTAGATGCATTTAATATACAACTGATCCCTCATGCTAAGAATCATACAACTAATGTTTTGGCTTAGGCATCCACCACTCTGCAACCCATCTCCTTGTCCGGACTTAAGAAGTTTACCATTGAGTTGACATCCACACCGTTTTTCCCAGATAATGTCACTCATTTTCAAGTCTTCAATGACGATAAGCACATCCTTGAATTCATCAAGAGTTCTGATGTCTTTTCCACCCAAATAATTGAAGTTGACTTATAAGAGGCTGAATTGGATATAGAAGGATTTATCAACCTTAGAACCAACACAATTCTCAAAGGAATAGTTTAGCTTGAATGCATATTTTACTTGGACTAGATCAGAGACTAGGATCGACAAACAAAGAAGGAAGCCATAAGAAACCAGTGTGATGCTCATAGTGTTAGGACTACCGAAGAGATAAAAAAAAATTATTGGAAAAGTGTTCACGTCTGTGGAAAATAAGGGAATAATTGATGCTTTGTGGAGGTATCACAATGTGGTGGCATGGACCTATGAAGATCTAAAAACTTATGACACCTCCATCATTACACACACCATCCCTCTCAAGATAGAAGTGAGACCATTCTGCCAACCACAACGTCCTATTAATGCCTTGTTAGAGCCCATCATTTAAAAAAAGATACAAAAGCTGCATTTGGCTAGGATTATCTTCCCAGTTAGGAATTCCACATGGGTGGCCAACCTGGTTCGAGTCAAAAAAAAGAATGGAGAAATCAGATTGTGTGTAGACTTCTGCAATTTAAACCAAGCTTCGAAAAAGGACAACTATCTAGTGCCTTCATTGGATGAGGTACTGTAGATCGTCAACAACTCCCAAACGATGTCCTTCCTCAATGGGTACTTTGGATATAACCAAGTTATGGTGCAATATGAAGATCGCCATAAAACAACATCCACCACTAAGTGGGGGACCTTTGCTTATAGGAGAATTCCCTTCGGGCTCATCAACGCTGGTGCCACTTTCTAGCGTTCCATGGACATTGCTTTCAAATATTTGATTGGAAAGTTCATAATCATCTACATGGATGATTTAACTATGTTATCTAAAAGGCGAAGTGATCATGTCTCTGATTTATGCAAGGTTTTTCAGAGGTGTAGAGAGTTTGGAGTTTCCCTTAACCCAAGAAAGTGCATTTTCGGTGTGACTGAGGGTAGATTGCTTAGACATATTATTTCAGAGCAAGGAATCTATATAGACCTTTAACGTATCTAGTCTTTCCTAAATATCCTACCACTAGGTAGCAAGAAAGAATTAAAATCCTTCTTCAGAAAGATCAACTTCATAAGGAAATTCATCATAGGTTTTGCTGAGATTGTCAAACCGCTCAACACCATGTTAAAACAAGATGCCAAAGTTGAGTGGACTCCCGAAGCTAAACAAGATTTTGAAGAAATCAAATGGGCCATTGTTGAGGAACCTGTGCTCATCAACCCAAACTAAATGAAGTCATTCTCCATCTATTCATTCACTTCAAAGCATTCCTTGTCAGTGTTCTGACTCAAAAAGATGAAGAGGGGAATGAGCATCCGATCGCCTTCATGAGTGCTCCTTTGAAAGATGTTGAATTACACTACCAAAACATAGAAAAGAAAGCATATGCCCTAGTTAGGGGAGTGAATAAATTTAGTTACTATATCTTGCACAATAAAGTGTTCACCATTGTCCCCGACCCAGTAGTGAAAACATTACTCATACAAAATGAATTAGGCGAATAGAGAGCTAAGTGGGTCACATTGCTCTAGAAATATGATATGGAAATCCAACCAATGTGGCTGGTGAGAGGAAAAGAACTTACCTAAACAATTTTTGAAGCAACAGTAGAATCATGAGCCGAACTCACTATGCAGCAATACCAACTTGAGGATGTTTCTCTAGGAGAATGGTATGTTTCTCTGGGAGAATGGTATGAGGACGTCGTCTATTATTTACTGAACCACAAGTGTCCACCTCACTTACAAGGAGTCCAAAAATGTGCTCTCAGGCTGAAAAGCAATAGTTACATGTTGCAAGGATTCATTTTATATAAGAAAAATCATGAAGGAATTTACTTAAGGTGCCTTGGCAAGGAAGAAGTAGATCAAGTCTTGAAGGGGTTTCAAGAAAAAATTGGCACTGGTCATGGATCTGGGCCTTCCACTGCACATCAAGTACTAACAGTAGGATATTATTGGCCAACAGTCTTCAAGGATGTTTATTTCCATGTTCACTCATGTCACACATGTCAGACCACCACCACCAAGAAGAAGAATGTTGTAATCCCTCCATGATTTGTGGGATAGGTACATTCTTACTGCTACTGATTACTACACTAAATGGACAAAAGCAATTATATGTAGGCAATGTACAACTAAGGTAGTCACAATTTTTTTGTAAAGTTTCATTTTAAATCGCTTTGGTTGTCCTTATGCATTGGTGTGTGATAATGGACCTGCATTTGCTTCGTTAATATTTTCTAGTTGGGACTTCGACTATGGGATTTCCCTTAAATTTTCATCTAATTACTATCCTCAAGGAAATGGCCTTGCTGAGTCCACAAACAAGAACCTGATTACTGTGATCAAGAAATTGCTCAATAGAAATCCCAAGGACTGGCATACCGAGCTCCGCTTCACCCTTTGGGCAGAACGCTCTTACCATAAGGCTTCCCTTGGTGATTCCCCATTCCATCTTGTTTATGGATTAGAGCCCATATTTCCTATCCACATCAAGATTCTCACTCTCCATTTTATCAATGAATTTTATGAAGGGAGGGATCATAGAGAAGCTTAGTTAGCTGAGCTCTTGCATTTAGAAGAAGTATGAGACTAAACAATAGAAATTTTTTTCCAAACATCAAGGCATGGTTAAGAGATGGTTCGACTGTCGAGCCAAGAACAAAGCCTTTAGAATTGAAAATTTAATCTTGTATTGGGACAAGGGCCATGAATAAAAAGGGGGACACAATAAATTCAGCAAGCTTTGGGTTGGCCCCTTTCAAATAGCTAAAATTCTAGGAGACAATGCTTTCTGCCTAAAAACCTTAACTGGTGAAGACATCCCTTTGCCAGTCAATGGGAAACACCTAAAGTATTACTTCTAGGCCTAAGCTCTGTCGAGATCTTCCTTGTAAATGGTTAGATTAGGTTTCCTTTTGGTTTGCTTGCATTTTGTTGTTTCACATTGCTTTGTTTTGCTTGTCCCTTGGTTGTTTTTTCGAAGAGGGTGTTCTCCATCTCATTGCGGTGGTCATCCTCGTTTGACGAACGGCTCACTTTCCTATCTGTCCTTAGTGTTTTTTGAATAAACATTCATTCTTGACTATTGGTCCTAGAAAGTTGCCTCAGAAGGGTTTCCTCATTTGAACTCTGTCTTAGAACTCGACCCTTGGTTGGATCTTTCTACGCACATCTCAGATCTTGCACGAAACACATGTTACTTATTTCTAAAGGACTGTACAGTGGCTACTATGATATTCTAGTAAGTGAAAAATTCCAAGTCTGCTCTAGTGACCACTATGGTTCCCAAACCCATCGTAGGCTTCAGTACTTACACAGTTGAGAAAAATATAAGTGAAAAAGGGGAATTGTTGAAAGAAAGAAAGGAAAGAAAATAATAAAACAAACTGGCCGTATGGGTATGTAGGTAACTCTACCTAGGCTATGGATGCTTGACCGATAGTAGAACAATATCCGTGGGGTCACAATGACAATTCCATCGGGGCTATGGATGTCTAATTGGTAGCGGTGCAATGCCTAGGTTACTTTTGGTGTTGGTCGATTTATGTAGCTTGCCCAGTTGGATTAGCAACCGCTTGTCATATTTTCCATGGAGGCAAATGAATTCACTACACACACTTCTAAGATGTCTTGTAGAATGACCCAACTAAAGACCATATTCTCCCAGTTCACTCTCAGAAATCTACCCCTGCTCTATGAAGCTATAGATTCTAGGTGTTGAATGAATACTTATCCCTAAAATGATCAGGATCATTTCCAAGTAGAGTCGCCATTTTTTGTTCCCTCATCACACATACCCTGTTTGGAATGAGGACCCTCTCTTTTCTTCACCTTGTTTGGTCATTTTATCACTACCTCATTTTGCATGCCTCAATTCTGGTATCCCAAATGGTCAAATGTGCTTCTAAAGTCTCGCCTTAAGTTGACCATGTTCTATCCCATCCAATTTTGCTAAGTCCTAGTGCCTTCTGGAGTTTCCTTGGCAGTTTGCTTCTACCCGTGTCCTTGGCCCCTTACAGGGCCACCTTGATAGGTATCCATAGTCTGGTTTCCTCTGGGTGTTTTCCATTCTGAATGGCGGAAGGCTCCTGCCTTCCTAAGCCTCAGGGCCTAGATCCTTCTTTGCTTCCCCATTTAACTTGTGATGAAATTGGAACGCTTTTACCCCTATCGGGCTTGGTACCTCAGACTTCCATTGACATGTAGCTGTTCGACTTGAAACTCAACAAAATTTTAAGTTCAGCCTCCATTTTGACTTCCCCGACCTACTCCCATACAAATCCATCCTTGGGACTTCGTGTTGTTTCCATCATACCAAACGGTGGGGGGGGCCCATCTCCTCGCACTCTGGGACCTTCCGCTCCTTTCATCGTTCGTTAGATCAGACCAAAATGAACTGACCAAACATGTCCACAAGCCTCGATTTGTAGAGTTTCCTCTGCATATTTCCCTAGTGTCTTCACTGTTTCAAATGGTCGTCTGACGATGTCTTTTCATCTCCTAGTTCCTGACCCTCCATTTTCTATGAAGATGAAGTAGAAAGAAAAATTTGGCATCATTGCCCTCACTGGGCTCTATCCATCAAGGTTTTGTCTTGTCCCAGCTGGCGTGAAAAAGGAAAAATGGGTCCCTCTTTTCGACCTCTGAGATGTGTCATCCAGATTGCTGAGAAGAAACTTAAGGAAAACCTAGCAGCCAAGCTCAATGTCGGGTCGAGTCCACTGAGCCACCCCCAAAGAATTTACACCCAACGACCGCCATTCTAAATGATGAAACCCCAATGACCTCCTACCCCTGTACCTCTTGGTGCCCCAAAAGTGATCCAAATGACCTTCAATTTGAAAACCAATCTTGACCCACATGCTCAGATTCAGCCTTCTCCTACATTTGCCTTTCAAACCATCAACATCTAAAGTCAAGAGAAATCACATGGATTTCCCTACCCTGTTCACCCTTCAAAACATCATTTTTGCCAGGGAAGTCTGGCCCTCTCGGCCTGGTTTGTCCAAGATTCCTCCAGAAAATTACTAATGACATCTGGAAGTAAAATTTTGATTTCATGAATAATATATTGTATAATTGGGTTTTTTCCTTGGGATTTCAACTAATAATCATTCTTTCATGGTCAGTTGTGCTCATTATGCCCTTGTTTGCAAGATATATGGAATTGGTTGGAGGACCCTCTGGGGAAACTGTAGAAAAAGACAAAGTGAGAAAGGAAAGCAAGGCACCTCATGGAAAGGAGGATAAAGAAAAATTGAAGTACTAGTTCTAAGGAGAGCCTTTGCATTTGAATATCATCATAGACTAGAAATAAATTACAGATACCAATATCGGCCATGTTGATATTGAAGAGTTTAAGCAAAGGGTCAGAATCCACCCTAGGACTGAGAATGCCAGACTAATAAGGAAAATTGGAATTGCTAAAGTTGTAGGCTTCCCTCCATCCCTCATAGCCCCCAAATTGGTCATGGCTTGCCAACAAGCATATCAGCCATAGACACTAACAATTGTTGACAGAGATGGAAAAATCCTTGCTGACGTGCTAGGTGAAGCGACCATGAAGACATTTCACATCCCCACCTTTGGGGAGATGGAGATGCCCACCATAGTAGAGTGTAAAAAAATGTGGGATGACGACCTGATGGGCTACAATAAGCTAATAAATCAGTATTGGATCAAAGGAAAAATGGGCAGCACTGCAAATGTTCCTCAAGAGCTCTTTCATAGCGACTTCCATAAGGACTACCATGACATGGTCACCATGTTGAGTAGGATGATGGGCCTCCCCATTGCTGTATATTTTCAATAGTGGATGGTGTATTTAATAGAGAAGATCCTTCATGGGGATGAAGATGTCACCACAAAAGCTTCATTCTACTGGGGAGGCATAATAAGCAATTGCTTCCACGAGCAGTTCATGAATATAAAGAAGCCCTCCAATTTCTATATGACCTCCTATCTTGTGTACTCATTGACCGAGCGGAGGAAATACTGTGGATTGTTTGTGGTACCTGATGAGGAACTAGGTTGTGCATTGAAGGTCTATGACAAATATCCCAGCTCCATTTTAAAAACTTCAAGGAGTATTGCAGGGTGAACGATGCCTTCATTGGTCACATCATCAGATTGCTTAGGGCGGATTTTGAAAGAAGGGTCTCTCACAGTGCTCAGGAATGCTTGAAGCAATACACCGTCTTGTTCATACAATACCCCAAGTTCACATATATTCGTGCCCAAGGTTTCACAAAGAGGTCGAATATGCTGCCCCTAAACCCCAATGACCGGATCATACTGTTAGAGCTCTCTCGGCAATAGACACTTGGTAGGGATCCCTTATCCCTTTAATTTTGGCTAGGAGATGTACAAATTGCAAACCTCCCAGTGCATTGGGAATTTTCAAAAGGAATTGGTGGATATAAAATTTTTCCTATGCACTTCTTGCCCACAGATGGACCCATATGGGCATGTAAGGAAAGCATTAGGACCAAGATATGCCCATGTGTGTCACGTCAAAGATTTCTAGGTGGATTTCTAGGATGACAAGGAGGTGTGCACAAGGAATTACATGCGAATGACTGCCTACTTCATAAAAAGAGTACAATTATTTCTTGTACATGATCAAGTTGACGATGAGAGCACCGTCATGGACCCTAGGTACAACACAGTCACTAGCTTGCCACTACCAGCAATAGATTGGGATGAGAAAGAGGTTGATGACCTTGATATTATAACCCAACCAATTGTGGCTTGTACCAAAGAATGGGTTAATGGACAAGTAGCCCGATTGAAGCAACAAGGGGTTGTCCTAACATATGAGGGACTCAAGAGTGATCACAGTGCTACAGAAGGTGTTTTCATCACAACTTTAATAGGAGGGACATCCAAATATCCTCCGCTAACAAGATTAAAGAAGAGGAAAGGGATTGAAGCAGAGCAGTCACCAGATCCAAAGGTTTATTCTACAAAAGATTTAGGAGATTCACCCTCTAAGAGGCCCAAAAGGATGACAAGCGTCGTGAGGAAGCCAACAATTCAAGAGGATCCCCTTCAAAAGGGTGAGGAAGGGAAAATATATTAGCCAAAACCTCCTCCAGTTCTCCCTATTTCTGCTTCCCTTCCATCTATTTCCCAGGCCATGGTTGCCACATCCCCACCTATGGTGGACATCTCAGTCCATCTCGCTTCCTCTCCGTGAGCTAGGCCCGTAATAATGGTTGAATCCTCCTCTGTTGCAACTTCTCCTCTTTCCTCTACCTCCATGTAGCCCACTACATCACTTCCATTGGTAGTAGAGACAATATCAATGCCCACACTCACACTTCTGGAGGCTTTCTCGAGGCATATGCAAAATGTCCCCTTTGAGATTTCCCAAATCATTTTGGATCCCACCATCCAAGCTACCTTAGTGCAAGTCCTTGCTAGCACTTCGCCCTTGAAAACTTTGACAAGACCACCATCAATGGATGCCACAATGCTAATCTCCATGGAATGTGCGAAGCGGGAGATGGAAGCATCAAAAGCATTGGAGGAAGAATCTGATGAGTACCACAAACACCCAGAGTATGAACACCGAAAAATTGATAGGGTGGTCAGCGAAGAAGAAGAAATAGGGTCTTTCAAAAGTGGAGATGAAGAGGAGGGTGCAAGTGGTAAAAATATTGTACTAACCTTCAATGATGATTCAAGGAAAAAATGGCCCAACAATTGAGGGATGATGAAGAAGAGGCAGAAAGGTCACCTCCCAAAAAAGAAAGGTAAGAAGATGACAAGGTAAAAAAAAATGTAGAACTCCCAATAGGGGAACAACAATAGAATGTATCACCTCCTTATAGAGAAGAATAAAATGTAGAAAAAGAAAAACTTGAAGATGAGGTTCTAGCTGAAAAAGTCTCAAAATTGAGCAGCTCGAGGATCATGTGCATAAGGATGAACAAGATGATGAAAAGAAAGGGAAGGAAATAGAGAAAGAAGAAAGTCCTTGGGAGCAATTTCCTACTAAGCCTCCAATCAAATTCCTTGTGTTCATCCAAGAATTTGATGAGGAAGAAGGAGACAACACTAAAATGAAAGAAAGGGCTCCCGCAAGTAAAAAAATAAAGATCCAAATGGAGGGTGACTGTGATCATGAATCGCCCAAGGGAAAATATGCTATGCCCAAATGGCTAGAGAGGTAACTTGAAAAGAAAATTCCTACCCCAAAGGATCCAAGAGCAAGACTGGAGGATATCTTATCCCAAGCGCAAATCACAACCAAGAAAGAAAAGAAGTCAAAATTAGATCCAAGGTAGTGATGGACGCTTCTGGATCCTGAACTGTGCAAGTGGAAATGAAAATGGTGGGAAAGGAAGGGGTAAGCTATAATATCTCCATCATTGACTTGGGAACAACTACTAGAGAGCACAAGGTGGAGCACCTCGAGGAATTTGTTGCCATGGTAGTGCATTTGATACAACAGGATAAAGTTTCAAAGGACAAGCTTAAAGCATAGGTAGCTGATCTAATAGCTTACATCCAACAATGGTCCTCAACTAAAGAAATTCCTACCATGTTCACGGATCCACAACAACTGCTATCCAAGGAACAAATTGATAAGCTAGAAAAGAGAAAGAATTTTGACAGGACTATAGAAAGCTGGTTCTGATAGGTTCTATATGTTGGAAATGTGGGCATCGACTGAGCTATCTAGACAGCTAATAAGTTTTTAGACTTACAAAAATCCCCTGACAGCACAAGAAGGCTCTGCTCTGACTTCCCAGCAAGATATGAGTCCACCTATTGAAAGGTCGAGGCTATCCTTAAGTTTCCAAGCACGACATGGGAAAAGGAGCTCATGCTCAAAAGGGACGATCACTAGCTAATGGATGTATGTGTAGACACGTAAAATATACTGATTGGCATTGTGCATCTAATCCTGACTTACTCACATCATTTCTTCCTGAATCATCCCTCGGTCTAGCCATTTAATCAAATTCCCCTATCTGATTAAATTCATCAATATTCCTCTCTTAATTAAATAAATCATTTTATCTAATCAAGTCATCTCTTTTGTTAATTAAAATAATCCATCTAATCTATTTATCCCTATTTAATTAAATAATCAATTTATTTGGTTAAATTTCTAAAGTCTATCCATTAAATTAAATAAATTAAAACCTTATTTGATTTAATCTAACACCATCTCTTTCAATTAAACAAATCAAAATCCTTATTTAATTAATCTCTTGCCATATTCATCTCTTACTTTATTTAAAATAAATCTATAAATTTGAGTCAAATAGGTCACATTGTCTAATCTCTCTCATTAAATTAATTAACCCTTGATTAATTTGCACATGAAAATAGATTTAATTCATTTATTAAATCCCTATTTTCCTCACAAGGCATCTTTTCGAATATTCTCTCAATTTGAATTCAAAAATTCCAAGTCAACATGTACATCCAACAAGGCAATAAATTCATCTTACATGTCCTTTTCCTTGAGCCAAGTGGCATTTATTGCATTTTCCCTTCCTTCTTGCATGTCATTTCAACAAATTTGAAATTCAAAATTAATCATTTATTGGGACAAACCCCAAATCTGGCACATCCTTCATCCACTCATAGTTTGACAAGCGACATCATACCATTGGATGAATGTTAGTCCCACATTTCTCAAATTTTGGCATTCATCCATTTTATAATTCTATAAATAAAGAGCTCATATCCTCATTTCATCATCCACAATCTAGGAAAAGTTACCATGCTCAAATATCTCTTGAATTTTATTGAGTCATAGCTAGGTTTTTGTAGATTTTGGCTTGGAGTTCTCATTCTTCACCAACAAAGTGGATCAATCATCTTCAACACATCAAGCTTTCATCATAGGAATTGGGAAAGGGCCAATTTTCACATTAAATTGGCACCAATTCCCCCATGGGATCATGAGTTTGCACATCTAATTAGGATTTAATCTTTTTTTTATCATTTCCATTGTGTTCTTTAGTATTTTCTTCCTAGTTTGAATGTTGTAAATGGATTTCATGGGGAATCCTTGTTTTTACTTGCAATCTCTTGTCTAACTTGTTTATTCTTGTTGTTTTGTAGGTACGAAGGTTGGGGTTCACACATTTGGCACTAAAAGGAGGGTTGGATATCATTCTTTCTCATCTTTTCTTAAAATTTTCATGTTTTCACTCACACAGAAAATTCCAACATTGGGAGCGCAACGTCACTGTTTTGGCACCACTGAATTCTCATCCTTCGCTATATGGCACCGCTTAAAATTAAAACTGTGACACTGGAATCGTCCCGCCAAAATATATGAATTTTAAACTCCATCGCTGGACTTGTTGACTTGCAGGAATTTTCAAAAAAATTAAAAAATGCAATGCTAGAGGGAAACTATGATGTTGGGTGAAAAATGAGATGCAGTTGAGCTCTTTGTCCTGACATAGAGCAACACTAAATGGAAAGTGGCATTGTGAGGACACCGCTCAGAAACCAAACTGTGACACAGTTACGAGTTGTAATGCTAGACGACAGTAAAAAGGGGAAAATTTAATTTTAGCACGTGTATTTTGATTGATGATCAATTTATATTCTATTTTCTGGTTTTTAACTTCTGTATTTTCTAGAATCTGATTGGTTTTTCTCACTTGTAGGTTAGAAATCAAAAACAAAGGAAGGAGGAGCATGATGATGATATTTTGTCCAATCAAAGTGTTTTTAAACACTTTAGTGTTTGTTTAATACTTCTTTAAGGAATTATTAGCACTTCTTTCTTAGGACACTAATCTTCCTTTGGGTTTAAAAAGAATCATTTTGTTTATTTCTTGCAAAGGTCTAAAATGAATTTTAGGATCATAACTTACTAGATTTTGTTTCTTGGATTAACAATTGAACAAGGTATCTTCCACTTGTGTTTTGGTGCTTAAAAAGAACTCACATTTTTCTTTGTGGGTTTAAAAAGGACAAGTGTAACTTTTTTTTTCGTGAGGGCTTGCTTAAACTAAAGCCATTGAAAAAAGACATATGCGCTTCTCTCGCGCTTTATAGTGATCTTGAGAATCAAAACGCCTTTTTCATGACTTTAGGTTGAGACAAAGCAATCACCTCCACACTTCGATTTGGGTTTAAAATTGAACAAAATCTTGTGTGAGTGTGAGTGGGGGCATTATTGTGTATATTCTCTCTCTTTGTTGCCAACAAAGATTGATCAAGTTATGAATATTGTTCTTCATTCCCTTTTGTTTATCCTAGAGGGCCTGCCTTGGGGAAAAAGTACTCAACCAAGGGAACGACTCAACTAGTAACACTCTAAAGCGAAGAGTATTTCCAACTGGGATATAAATGTGGATATTGGAAGAAACGCCAATATCACATGGTTGATTCTGACAAGATGGCTCCAAAAGGGGACTCTTGCCATATGGGTCAATCTCCATGAACAAAAAGTCCTTATTAAAACTCATGTGCTAGAATTTTCCAAAATCCTTAATCTATTTGTTGGTGCAAGAATGGTCATTCTAAAGCCACCCCACACTTTTATGTTCTTCTAGTAGAAATGGAAAACATGCCATGGGAGTTTCGTGGGTGTTGATGCTTGGCTGCCCCATATAAGTGAGTGTCATGGAGGGGATCCAGTGGGGTCAAGCATCTAACCATTCACTAAAGATAAGCATAGCTGGACTTTTCCAAGTGGGAATCCAAAAAATATTGTCTTACAGATCCATAGGATTGTACTTATTCTTGGGTTACAAAATGCATTGCTTGATCGAAAACACCATGGAAACAAACACTTGAACATCATCCAAATTTCAAACCCTTTTGGAGAGAAATACAATTGAATCAATCCATATGTTATTGCTTGCCCTTGGGATTCACATCCTTTGATGTTTCTAAACATTGGATTATATCTTGATTTTTCTCCTCAAGTCAACAATAGGAAAACCCTTTCGTTAAGTTCATTGAATTTCCACATAACATATCTTGTGGGGTTTGAAGAAATTATGACATTGGACATCTTAGTTTGAAAACCTAATTGAAAGTTTTTTTTGGTAAAATAAAGTCATTAAGCAAAGCTAAGCACAATGAAATTTCATATGTGTTGAAGACTCGCAATCCCAAAGCAAAAAAATCATTGGTTGGAAATTCGAAAATGAATGTTCAAATGAAATCATTTCCTGGTCACAAAGGTCTTTAGGAAGCATTTGCATTCTCTTCAATACCCAGGTCTAGGCAAACAAAGTGTCTTTTTTAGGTTCATCTTAGGATCAGAACAAATCAAAATATTTTTTCATTCATTCTCCAAAACAATCAAAACAAAATCATCTCACCATCACCTTTTGGAAAATCTTGAAATCATCCTTAATACTATGCTTTGTGGCAAAATCAAAAATCATCAAAATCATTGAGACTAAATCCTTGAAAGACATTATCAAAACCACCTTTTGGCTAGGTATGTGTAGATGCATCCTTTTGCATATGTTGAGTCAAAGTTATCAAAATCATCTTGTCTAGCTTAGTATATGTAGATGAATCCTTCTTCATATACTTAGTGAAATGACCATCTTGTTTTAATAGGTGTGGGTAGATGCATCCTTCTCCTCGCATATATTCAAATCATCATCCTTTGAGAAAATCTATCCCTTAGATCATTATCCAACATCTTAGGGTCTTTTTGTTCAAAATAAAAAGGAAATTAAAAGCAAAATCAATGACAAAATCCAAAAACAAATAAAAAATCAAAGCCCAGTATCTCATTGAAGATTTATCAAAAGCCAAAAAACATTTGTGCCATCCATCCATTACCTTTGATCCTCAAGACATCCTAAAACTTTCTACTTTGGGCATAAAATAAAGATCGATCCAAAGAATCAAGAGATTCATCTCCCATATTCTTGAAGAGTGATCCTTGTTTTATGGTTCTAGCTAGATCTCAATACAAGAAGAGTATGGAAGCCAACAAAGAAACACCCGCTTCAAGGAATCGTAGCCAAACAAACACAAAAATGAATCCCGCTAAATCAAGTAATCCTTTGACCCTCTCATCATCACAAAATCTGCAAGAAGAAACCCAAGGAGAGGACCTTATTTTTGGAATGTCTCACGAGAAAATGACTAGAATTCTCCAAAATCTAGACAACCATAGAATCATCAACATCACGATGAGGCTCAACCCTTCATTATACATGCTTGAGCTAGCAAAACAAGGGGCCAAGTTACCTTCAAATTTTGATGTGAGTACTATAGTGGAGACATCTTTTCCTCCAATCTCATCCACCATCCCTATTTCATCTACACCCCCATCTCAAAACATCACGCAAAAAATTTCACAAATCACAACATCGTTTGCTCCAACCCAACCCAATGTTAATAAGGGAAGTGCATTTCTCAATGCAATACAAACACACCCCTTTATTAATAATCAAAATTTGGATGCAAACACCACCTTGGAAAAAAAATTACCCCAAAACCCATTACACAAAAATGTTCCTCTCACCTTCCATCATGATCCATCATCATCATTTTTTCACGCAACACCTCAAACACCTCTTCTCACAAATTCGCAAGAAGAGGGAGACATGTTTGAACCAGGGGGCATATTTGATACCATGACATTTTCACAACAACTAACACCCCTTACATTTGCACCTCTCCCACCATTTCGATTGTCATCCACACCACTCCTTGGTTTAGGGCTTCCCCCTCTACCAAATATAAATCAAACCGCTATCCCAAATATCAATCAAAGCGCTATGCAAAACACTGAAAATTTGTCATTGATATTGCAACAACAAATGATAAACACACAAGCAATTGTAACATCATCAAACACCCCCTAACATCGTAAAGCATGGTCTCCCAAGGACCAACCATATCAACAGCACCACCCATCACACAAAACATCAACACCACCTTCACAAACACCATTCCAAATCCACCACCACTGACTTCCACCACATCAAGCCAATACGATGCAACATTGCAAGCTGCTTTCCAAAGAGGATACCAACAAGTTTAGAAACAAAAATCTAAACAACTAGCTACTCAGCAAGCTGCTCAAGCTGCACAGGCTTCCCAAGCAACCAAATCCACCTTACAAATGCAACAAGCCCAAGCATTATTGCAACAACAACAACAACAAGCTGCACAAGCATTGCAAGAAAAAAGGGCCACTCAAGCACAACTTCTATTACAACAAAAAGTAGCACAAGCACAAACAGCACAAGCGCAAGCTTAATATCAGGCACAACAAGCCTAATATCAAGCACAACTTCTTGCACAAAGACAAGCAGCACAATTGCAAGCATATCAACAAGCAATAAAGTAATATCAAGAGTAGCAAGAAGCAGCAGAATTGGAAGCCAAACAACAAGCATTGTTGGAACAATAGTAAGCACAACAACAAGCATTGTTGGAACAACAACAAGATCAACAACAAGCATTGGTCATACAAAAGTAGGTGGAAGCCTACCTCACTCGGAAAAACATACAGATAACATTGAACAAAACACCGACCAACCCACCCATCCAACCCATGATTGAAACACCCCAAAACATTTTCATGCTACCCCCTAATCCGTAAAATGATGTGACAACACAACTCAGTTTTCTCTCACAATAAGTGCTCAACCTTCAATCAGGGCGAACAACCAAAACACCAAGAAACTTGTATCCCTATCCATTTGATAGGAGATTAATAATGAAACCATTCCCCAGGGGATTTGAAATCCACAAATTTGACAAATATCGAGGGATGGGAAACCCTGAAGATCACATCATGGAATTCTAGGTTCATTGCATGGAGATTGCATATGACGATACTTATCTAATGTGGCTATTTCCTAGGAGCTTAGAAGGCCATGCTATAGAATGGTTATCTCACTTACCTTTAGGCATTAGAACATTCCAAGAAAGTAGGGATGCATTCATTAAAAATTATGCATGCAACATTGCAATGGATGTTAGTCTCGAAGAACTCTTAGCTCCAAAACAAGGAAATGGTGAATCATTCGCTTCATTCTTACAACACTTGCAATCCAAGGCCAATCGAAGCAAGTGGACCATGCCAGAAGAACAACAAGTTTGCACCATCATAGCCAACCTTGAAGGCCACTTGGCATTTCATCTCAAGGTTCAGGGCATCACCACATATGATCAATTGATCTCCAAGGTGCTTAGTATCGAAAGAGCCCGTATGACTCAACCCGTAGAATCAACATCATAACACGAACAACAAAACAACCTCCCACCATCCAATTACAATGTTAAACCTCATATGTGGGAAAGAAACAAAAACGTTACTAATGATGGTGTCATTGATGCTAAGGGGGTCATTAGTGCTCCTTGTCAAAATACACCTACACCACAAATCCAAATTCAACACCAAAATCACCATCACACAACACACCAACCCAACAATAATCTCAATGATGAAAGGGGACCACCTCAACACAAAATTTATCCCAAACAAAAATACACCATTTTGGGGGAACCACTTGAGGACATAATGAAAAAGTTGATTGAAAAAAAACTCATCAAGCCTCCTACATTTCAGAATTACCAAGAACCAAATGTCAAACCTCCTTGGTATAACAAGAATCAACTCTGTGAATTTTATAAAATCAAAGTTCACACCACAAACAATTGCATGAGACTCAAAAACATCATCGAATATCTCATTGATAAGAAAATCATAAACATGGAACAACCTACGGGAAATCAAGATCTTAAAATTTACATGAATTCGATGTTGGATCATGGCAACAGAGGGAATAAAAATGACAAAGGGAAAGGAAATGTAAATCATGTGTATGAAACAATTGTTACCTCCCTAAATTAAGATTGCATGGTCATCACCATCAAGGGAGCCCATGCCAAAGATTGTGGAGTCACCATCGTAGGATCATGCAAACCAAATAGAGTCCCTACATATAGATTTGTTCTACATGGCTACAATGTTATAGATCAACTCAAGATAACACCAACACACATCTCCATCATGGAGTTGCTAAAAATATCATTACCCCATAGGAGAATTCTTGAAGAAGCGTTGGACTCATCCACTGTCCCCACAGATCTCGACGAGGAGCAATTCCAAGCTATGGTCATAAATATCATAACGCGTAATATTCTTACATTTTCTGACCAATATTTCCTCTCCCAACCATCTCACAACCATGCACTTCACTTGGAATCCATTGTACACAAGAGAAAAATCAAAAGGGTCTGAGTGGATCAGGGTGCGTGCTTGAACATATGTTCCCTAAGCCTCATCAAGCAGTTGAAAATATTAGAAGAGTCCATTGACAAAGGAAAGGGCATCACGATAAGAGCATATGATGACCAAGAAAGAGTGTCTCAAGGCTTCAAGTAGGGCTGACTCTCATGGAAACCACTTTTCAGGTTTTGGACCTTGACTTGCCATAAAATATCCTCTTGGGATGCCCATGGATCCATGCGATGAAAGTCGTAGCATCAACCTTCCACCAATGTGTGAAATTTACACATAATGGATAAGAGGTTACTGTCCATGGAGACCCTGAACCGTTTTCACATTGCAAAAAAATTGAAGCAAAATATTACAAAATCCCCCAAGTGCCAAAAAATGATGAGGGCCCATCCACACCATACATCGACCCTGCAACTCCCGCGTCCACTTCTGCGACAGAGACACCCGCCACTCCCACCATTCCCACCATCTCTGACATCAAGCTCATCATCCAGGAGGATGGTTGTGGAAGCTACAAGCTCCCTAACAATGCTTTTACGATAGGAGAGTTACCACAATCTCCTAGATCGTGGGGACGTCCACAAGAAAACCAAGCTTCCACATTTCAAACGTCTCTTGAAGACTATCTCGAACTCACAAGATGGGGAGACCTTAGCCAGGAGGTTATTGAAGTAGACCCATCTCAGTTGTTGTATCAAGATGAAATACTGACACCTAAATTACCAATGGATGAGACAAGCAAGGGCCTACAAATGATGCTCGCAATGGGCTATGATAGAAATCAAATACTGGGACAAAATGACAATGGGCTCATAATACCTATCATGCTAGAGATGCGACCCATAACAAATATTGGCCTTGGATGTACCCCTCCAAGTATAACCATACGTGGAAGAAGTCCTCTGGTTAGAACGGTTAATATTTCTCCTTAGCCAATAGCAGCAAAAGTACACTCACCAATACCATAGGTAGAGACATACATAACTTTATAACTATGGCCTATATTAGTAGTGATGATGAGGATTGCACTCGAGGATGAAGGATTCAATCTTCCTTTAAGATGTATTCATCAAGAAAAGTCAACAGTCTTGGCTAAAAAATGTAATCCTATCAACCTAGGAATAGAGGAGACCCCACATATCACATTTTATGTGGAATCACTATTATCAGAAGAGCAAGAACTCCTAGCAGCATTACTAAGGGAAAGGAAAATAAACTTCACATGGATTTATGCTGACATGCTAGGACTTGATCCAAAGACTATGGTTCATCATTTAGCAGTGTATCCAGAAGAAAAGTTGGTCAAACAAAAGCTTCAAAAAATGCATCCTCAAATCGCCTTATTGGTCAAAATGGAGCTAAAAAAGCTACTAGATGCAAGATTCATATAGCCAATAGATTATCCATAATGGATATCAAATTTGGTACTTGTGTCAAAACCTGATGGGGCCATTAGAATCTGCACGGACTTCAGAGATTTAAACAAGGCATGTCCCAAGAATGATTTCCCACTTCCCAACATCGACTGATAGTAGACATGATATGCTATCACCAATGGATGGATTTTCAGGATACAATTAGATCATGATAGCAAAAGAAGATCAACATAAGATGACTTTCACTTGTCCATGGGGGACTTACTGCTGGAACATGATGCCATTTGGCCTAAAGAATGTAGGAGCAACATATCAATGGGCCATGACATTGATATTCCACAACATGATCCATAAAATGGTTGAAGACTATGTTGATGATATCCTAGCTAAGTCTAGAAAGAGAAAAGATCACATAGCAACCCTAGGTATCATCTTTGATAGACTAGAGGAGTACAAGGTCAGACTTAACCCAAAGAAGTGTGTCTTTGGCATACAATTAGGTAAATTGCTAGGATACATAGTGTCCATGAGGGGTATCGAGGTGGATCCAGCAAAGGTGAAAGAAATCCTCAAGATGGAAGCACCAAAGACATTAAAAAAATTGAGAGGCCTTCAAGGATGACTTCAATCCATCTGATGATTCATAGCACAACTGGTGGACAAGAAGAATCCATATTCTCACCTACTCGAGAAGGGAGTAGCATACAAATGGGATACAAAATGCGAAGAATAATTTAACAAAATCAAGGAATATCTACTGACACCACTAGTCTTAATGCCACCCATCCCAAGAAATCCATTGATCTTATACGTGCTAGTAACAACAACAACCTTTGGAGCTCTCCTAGCTCAGCATGATGAAAACGAAATAGAAAGGGCTATCTACTATATTAATAGAAAAATGGTCGGTCATGAGCTAAACTACTCATTCATTGAAAAAGCATGCCTCGCAGTAGTGTTTGCATCACAAAAATTTAGACATTACATGTTGGCACACAAGATAAAGCTCATCGCAAAAATTGACCCCCTCAAGTATATCTTATCAAAGGCAACGCTCACTAGAAGAATGGGAAAATGGGTGATGATACTGTTAGAGTATGACATCGAGTATGTAGAGTGGAAAGTAATTAAGGTACAAGTTATTGCATATCAACTAGCAGAAGCACCTATTTATTCTGAGAATCCTCTTGTCTTAGAGTTTCTAGATGAATCTATTTTTAACCTCAACATAGCTAACCACTAGAAACTATAATTCGATGGCTCATACATGCAGCATGGATCAAGATTTGATGTCTTCTTCATCACCCCACAAGGGGATTGCATACCAAGGTCATACAAACTGGTATTTCCTTGCACTAACAACATTGCAGAATATGAGGCCTTGACTATAGGTCTCATGATAGTAGTGCAATGGAACATCATAGCTCTCAAAGTGTACAGAGACTCTCAATTGATCATAAATCAAATCAATAATGAATATCAGATCAAGGATGACAAGCTCACTCCATACAAGAAATTGTTGGAGACTCTCAAAGAATCTTTTATAGAAATAACATTTGAGCAAATTCTTAGAACCAACAACACAATAGCAGATGCCATGGCAACAATTGGGTCCCTATTGGACATCCCCAACAATGTTCCAAAGTATGAATTCTTGATTGAGTAGCTTCTTTTTCTCGCATTCAAGGTACCAGAATCGTAATTCGTGTGCAAAATCATTGGTCCCGGTGATCCTTGGTACCATGACATCTACACATATCTTTGCATAGGAATCATACTCGCTGACTTGCCATCAAACCTAAAATGAACCTTTGTTAAAAAGGCATCCAAATTTTTCATCCTAGGTGATACCCTATACCATAAAAGCATAGAAGGTACCCTACTACGCTGTCTAAATGTTGAGGAGGCATTAATTGCTCTAACTGAGGTACACAATGGTATATGTGGTTCACACTTGAGTGGAATGACCATAGCCAAGAAATATTTGTGGATGGGGTATTATTGGCCCATAATGGAATGATAAGCACATGATCATGCTAGAAGGTGTTTACAATGTTAGTAGCATGGGGACCTCATCCATGCTCCAGCTTAAGAGCTTTATCCTATCATCACACCATGGCCCTTTTTGCAGTGGGGACTCGATCTCATTGGGAAAATCACACACACTTCATCTAACGACTACAAATTCATCATAACCACAACTAAGTACTTGACCAAGTGGGTGGAGGCCTACCCATGATGTATATAACTGGGAAGTAGATTTCTAAGTTCATCCTAAATTATCTCATATGCCACTATGGTGTTCCACAAGCCATTATCTTAGATAATGGAACACCATTGAAGAATCAAGAGGTTCATGACTTGTGCAAGAAATTCAAAATCCAACATTGCTTCTCCACCCTGTAATATCCCCAAGGCAATGGCCAAGTAGAAGCTACAAACAAAATAATCCTCAAAATCCTCAAGAAAACAGTCAATGACGTAGGTCATGACTGGAATTTGTAGCTTAATCCCACCCTCTAGGCCTATTGAACAATCAGCTACACACCCACCAGTGCCACCCCCTTTTCCTTGATCTATGGATCGGAAGCAATACTCCCCATTAAGATCGAGCTCCCATCCCTTAGGATATCATTGGAAAAACCTCATTATTGATGGAGAATACCAGGTACCAAGACTAAATGAGCTAGAGCTACTGGATGAGAGATGAATAGATGCTTTAAATCACTTGCAAGTCTATCAGAATAGACTCAAAAGGAGCTATAATAAGAAAATCAGAAGCAGAACATTCTGAGTCAGAGAACGGGTCTTAAAAGAGAATTAGAAGAATATCCCAAACCCAAGCAACAAAAGAAAGTTTGAAACCAATTGGTTGGGATTGTTCATCATCACAACAAGTTACAAATCAGGGGCATACCATCTATCAACACCCAAAGGGGAACCTTTGCAGGAGCCCATGAATAGCTCCCATCTCAAAAAGTTTTATGCCTAAATCTTTCAAGGTATAGAACCAAAAATCAGAAAAATCGAAAAATGTTTTGAAAAAATGGTTACTTCGGTAAAAACCTGGCAAACAAGCATCTTAGTGAACAAAAAAATAAAAATAAAAGAAAAAATTCAAAATAAAAGATAAAAAAAAGGATCAAAAAATAAAATAAAATCATCCTCTAGTGAAAACCACTTCGGTGGCACTTTGGGCAAGTACCTTGATGAAAACCTGACAAACAGGCGCCTTGCGTAAATAAGCACTTCCCATCCACCAGGATATTTATGACTTGTTTGACATCATTCCTCCATTTCCCTTCCACCATCCATCATATCCAGATCTCCATCCATCACTCATCCACTCTCATCTGCACCATAGCTTGGTCCTGTGTTCGTATCATGATCCCTCCTAGTACTACTTCGCCCATCCTCAAGGTCAGTTTATCTTGCCTTTATCGAAGTATTCTAATGCATCATGCTGGGGGAATGTTCTTATCGGATCAGATTCGTGTATGATCTTAAAGTCCTCAAATCAAAAAATCCAAAAACACCAAAAACATATCAAAATCCAAAAACATGTCAAAAAGTCATTCAAAAAGATGAAAAAAAAGAGTCATCTTGTCGAACTACGTGGTCTCTGTGTGTATAACGTAGGCAAGGATAATCTGTTGATGAGCCCCTGAGGCCCATAGGATAGGTCCTTAGGTTAGTCTCCTGGTCAAAATCTCAAAAAATCCCAAAAAAATGTTGGAAAATCAAAAATCAAAACATTTGCAAAATCTCAAAAAATACCTAAAACAACCTCAAAACATTGCAAAACATCAAAAACATCCAAATATTTGAAAAATCCATCCATCTCATCTTTCTTTCACTTGTAATAACACCATCCATAATAAACTGATCATCGTCCTCAACCTTTGGTGAAACAGTTAGAAACAAGTCTAGCAGATTAAAAACTAGAACTCCAAACGTCAAGTCTTAAGTCTAATTCAGTGCATAAACAAGTTGGTCATCTCTTCATATTGGTAACTTATCATCCCATCAGTTCCATATCAATCATCCCTTAGATCACTTTGGATAAACGAAATGACGTTCCACCATCCACTAACATTTCCTAGGATGAATCCTTCCTACAATGGGAATTATCTTTTGGCAATAAGTTTCGGTTCTGATCCTTAGAAAACACATCCTCTTTCTGTTAGTGGTATTGAAGAGCACCAGTTTGTTTGTTTACTTTGTCTTTATCTTTTGACTTATCTTATTTGTGCTCATTCCAAGGACGTCTTGATGATACCCAAAAAATAGAGGATTTAGAGAAATAGGAATGGGGCAATGATCATTATCTTTTGTTTTCTACGCTTGTTGGACGTTCTTGTAATATAACCTCGGCGGATACTTGCTTTGTTAGGTATGTATGGAAGAGGTCTAGGGAAACTTGTTGACTATTGCATGGGTAGGTTTACCTTTCCGTGTTTTGGTCTGAGGTGTCTAAAACTTCTGAAGTGCATCCTAACAAGGTTTATGTATGTCAAGTGTGAACAAGAATGCACCTATCTACTTGTCAAGTCAAAGTTCATCGCACTGGGTACAACACCATCCTGGTCTTCTATACCTTGATGCATCATACCATGTGTGTTATCAACCATAAGAAAATTTGGCCCTTTGAAAATCCCAATTCCTCAGCAAGTAATCATCATCATCATCATTTGCATTTGCGTCATCTTGTGTCATGTTGAAATGACTTCTTCTTTTCTTACTAACCGCACTAACAAGGTACTATGACAATTGATCATCATCACTGTCATCGTCATCAATCCTACATCCACAAATCATGGGCATATTGTATAGAGATATCATATAGGAAACATAAGCATCGCATATCCATCATCATATAAATATTTTATCATAAACATTTTTAATAGATAGGTGCATCCAAGACATTACATTGCATAAACATTCATTTACATTTCACAACCATTTCATATTACCATTTATCATTTAAATCATCACATAGCATTTACAATAGGTATATAAGCATTTAATTCATTATGCATACATACTTGCATAACATCATGGCATCATCTCACCACTTTACGTTCACATTACATTACACATTAACATATCATTGCATCACATACATCATCATTTATTACATTTAGGATAATAACATTTGTTATTCTAAGCATCTCACAAAACTATCTCATTATGCATTAACACCATTTCATTAGCATCATATTATGACCATCACATTTCATATTTTATCATCGATATTATCTCATAAATAACACTATAAATCATTCCACATAGGCATAGATGTATAAAGTTCATTACAAACAATTCATATATGCATCCATTCATTAACATTTCATAAGCACAATTTACATATCATATTGCATGTGCACCATAGATCATATCATTTCACATATTGACCATCGTATTTGCATTATCATAAATAGATCATCACATTGGCATATCATAGGTTAAAATAATATAGATCTGTTAGTCATAATCATAACGCATGTATCATCAAAAATAAATGCATCCATAAGGACATCATTGCAATGCAAATAGAAATAAACCATCCATGCATAAAAGAGAACATGGTACATCGCATCAAAATCATCATTGGCTCATATATATATATATCATCAATAATGTCACTGTCATAGTACAAAGAATAAATCAGATCACTGTACATATATGTCAATCAGTACAAAACGCCCATTGGGCTATCAAAAATGAGCCCATAAGGCGTAGAAAAGTATATCATCACATCTTGATCAGGCTCGGTCTCTGTGAATGTTGCCCTCGCCTCTGTTGCCCTAACCCTCTACTAGTCTGTGGCTAGCCTGCTCTGAATACTCTGGGACCCACTCTGCTCTAGGTACGGTCTTGTGATAAGCTCATCTGTAGTACTCTACCTCTCAGATAGCATCCCTATAGGATCAAACTGACACTGTACCCTGTGAGGAGGAGGTTGTCATGCTCTCTATCTGCTACCTTTGGCCTAGCTCAGTGGCAGCCTGTAGCTCTGCAACTTGTCTCTCCTACACAACCTGATATCTCTTAGTGGTCATAGCCTGGACCTGGTCCTATAACTGTGCACTTAGCACATCTCAAGTGTCTTCTTGTCCCTGTGGCTACACATGTGGCTGCACTCGAGGCAGATCCTCATCTCGTGGTGGCTCCTGCTATTGATCCTACATGTGTACATCTCTGTGACCTAGCGGGACTGGGAGCACAACTAGTGGATCTTGTAGAATATCAACCCTCTATCCTTGCCCTCATCCTCACCCTCTTCCTCTGACTCTCTACACATCTAGGTCCTCACCTAGAATGGTCAACTAGAGTGGAGGTCGAAACCAGTCCCTGTAGGCCTGAGTGGTCCCTGGATCTGCTAAACCTTGATTGTAGGCCCATGATCGGGCTACCAAGTTCCTAAAACTATCGACTGCCTCTGAGGCAGGAATGTACTATTCCCATGACACCTATGTCATGCTGCGAGCAAAGACGGCTACGTAGGCATCATCAGGCCGATGCTATGGCTATCTAAACTAATGCTACATGCACCCGGGCAGGTACCTCTCGATCATAGTATGCTTTCGCTCCTGCATGTATCGGTCCTGGCAGTAATAAAATACTTGATCGGCATCGTCAGCCCATCCAGGCCGACCAAGGTATGGTCGCCAAGTGAAAACTAGAATCTCATCCAAAACCCGCCTCCAGTAGGGGATCTCATGCTCACCAGTGTGTGTAAAGGACACACCGCCTCTGTATCATGCCACGAGGGCATCGTTTGCCCCCATCAGAACTAGAACGACATGTTGACATAGCACAAAAATGTGCTCGCAAGGCCAGATGTGAAGTAAAGTCACCCCAGCCCCCAGCACTCGGCCGTCCATGTATACGTACTCGTGTAGGTCCCTATAAAGTGAAGCCATAAGAATAAGCCCCCATGCAAAACGAACATGTCTGTCTCAGACCATCTACTCCCAGCAATACCCCTAGCCAGGACTAAATTATCGCCCTCGTCTATCTGGGGCAACAAGACCTAAGATGATAGCTGCAATCGCCCAACGGTAGGGAGATGCTATGACCTTGTAGCGCTCTAGCTCAATTGGTCCCTCACAGAAGATGATGTCCCATGTGGAGAGGACTCTGCAGTAGGCCTCGCGCCCCTCATCCATATCAAATATTGCACATCGGCCATGAATAGGAAATCATAGAATGTGCCAAACATCCTCTACAGTGGTAAGATGAAACGATGACGTCTCGTTGTGCCACCTCTCAACCAGCGCTGATAACATCCCTAGGTGAGTGTGCACAAGCACCACAAATGCAATGTGCCACAGTCCCGCAACCCCGAGTCAATCCTGGTCCTTTTCGCTCAGGTCTCGCAAAACACTAGCCAAATCTTGCGATCGGTGCTCCCGGGAGTAGAGCTCCCTCGCCGCATCCTGCATCAAGGAAGGTCAGCGTGTTAATTTTTTTTTTGAAAAAATTCCTAGTCGAGCGCTCCAGAAACTTCCCTGGCGGCGTAGTTCATGATGGTGTCATAGTTTGATTTTACTCAAACTCCAACACTAGAGCCCAAAAAGAGCTATATGGCACCACCATGGTGCACTTTATCACTCAGCGTCACAGTTTTCATGAAATGGGCGATGCCATGGGGCACTTTATCAAACAGACCCGTCGACCCTGAGCTCAGCATCAAAATTTTTAAACTCTAAACTACACTGCTGCTGCCCAAAACAACACCGCGTGATGCAGTTTGAATGTCGAGTGGTGCTATATAGCATTGTTGGAGGTGAGCGCTCCTTTAAAGCATTAATTAAGGCATTAAATGAAAAGACAAAGCTTGGGTAAGGGTCACATACTAGTGCCCTAATGCCAGGTCGCCGCTAGTACGTGCGCACTCGATCAGTGATGTGTAGGGGAAACTGTCATTACACCATATCGCCAGAGAGTCAGAGTTCAAATCTCAAGGTTACTAGCAGAGGTGTATGAAAATGACTGGAAAGTGACCCCTTGGGCCCCTTTTAAGCCTAAATATTAGGGTTTTTTCACCTTGTTTGGCTGTCCTGCTAGGGTTTTGGACCCCCGAACCTATTTTTGTCTGATTGAGGCTTGTTTTTCATCGTTTTATTATGTTTAGACACATTTTTAGCCTCTCAGAGCCCTTTCAGACCTGTCGGGTACTTTGTCATCCTTTTTCGCGAGATCACCCAAAAAATTATAGTTTTCATCCAATCTCTTGAGGGGGCATTATAATGGCATGTTTTCTCTCACCATGCAGTAGTGGAGCAAGTTTCTAAATATCAAAAAATTTGGCTTTGATCGAGATCGTTTATTCTTTGAACCAACTCAATGAGTGAATTGCTTCAAAGAGGGGCAGAATGTAGACACGTAAAATATACTGATTGGAATTGTGCATTTGATCCTGACTTACTAACATCATTTCTTCTTGAATCATCCCTCGGTCTAACCATTTAATCAAATTCCCCTATCTGATTAAATTCATCAATATTCCTCTCTTAATTAAATAAATCATTTTATCTAATCAAGTCATCTCTTTTGTTAATTAAAACAATCCATATGATCTAATTATCCCTATTTAATTAAATAATCAATTTATTTGATTAAATCTCTAAAGTCTATCCATTAAATTAAATAAATTAAAACCTTATTTGATTTAATCTAACACCATCTCTTTTAATTAAATAAATCAAAATCCTAATTTAATTAATCTCTTGCCATATTCATCTCTTATTTTATTTAAAATAAATCCATAAATTTGAGTCAAATAGGTCACATCATCTAATCTCTCGCATTAAATTAGTTAACCCTTGATTAATTTAATCTCATCCCATGTCCCATCCTCTAGATAATGCAAGTTGCACATGAAAATAGATTTAACTCGTTTATTAAATCCCTATTTTCCTCACAAGGCATCTTTTGGAATATTCTCTCAATTTGAATTCAAAAATTCCAAGTCAACATGTACATCCAACAAGGCAATAAATTCATCTTACATGTCATTTTCCTTGAGCAAAGTGGCATTCATTACATTTTCCCTTCGCCCTTGCATGTCATTTCAACAAATTTGAAATTCAAAATTATGCATATATTGGAACAAACCCCAAATCTTGCACATCCTTCATCCACTCATAGCTTGACAAGTGGCATCATACCATTGGATGAATGTTAGTCCCACATTGATGAAATTCTGACATTCATCCATTTTGGAATTCTATAAATAAAGAGCTCATATCCTCATTTCATCATCCACAATCTAGGAAAAGTTACCATGCTCAAATGTCTCTTGAATTTTATTGAGTCATAGCTAGGTTTTTGCAGATTTTGGCTTGGAGTTCTCATTCTTCACCAACAAAGTGGATCAATCATCTTCAACACATCAATATTTCATCATACGAATTTGGAAAGGGCCTATTTTCACATCAAATTGGCATGAATTCTCTCATGGGATCATGAGTTTGCACATCTAATTAGGATTTAATCTTGGTTTTATCATTTCCATTGTGCTCTTTAATATTTTCTTCCTAGTTTGAATGTTGTAAATGGATTTAATGGGAAATCCTTGTTTTGGCTTGTAATCTCTTGTCTAACTCATTTATTCTTGTTGTTTTGTAGGTACCAAGGTTGGGGTTCGTACAGTATGGAAATAGGACTTTGAGAATAGAAAAGAAAGATTGGAGCAAGTGATTGACAAAGTATTTCCAGATATTGAGTGGGTGAAAGAAATTAGGGCGGATTGCGTCTGATACTTGAAGTTAATCACAGGCTACAAGATGCTCATTGTACAAATGAACCCAGATAAAGTTAGACCCCATTTCTAGAAAAACATGGAGGAAAGGATGTCAAATGAAATAACCACTGATTTCATGAGTTTTTCCACCTGAGCCTTTTCCCAGTCAGAGTTGTTTGAGGACCACACTGCTAAGTATGAGGAGGATTGGGAAAATATCATTGAGCAATCCAAAGAGTGGAGCTATCAAGTGTTGTTGTCTGAAATCATAGAGGTTGACAAACTCCAAGCAGTAATTTTTAAGTTCATGGAGTATGCAGCTTTCAAGAAGTAGGAAGCTGACTCTATTACTAGTGAGGATCTTCTATAGGAATAGCTTTAACAAAAGAGCAATCAACAAAAATACAAGATGCTATGGTGTTGTCACTAGAGGACAAAATAAGGATAAAGACAAAGTTTTATTTTAAATTGTAATATATTGGGTGGTAGGTAGAACCATAGTTTGTAGTGAATCATGGCCACACAATGAGATTAAATCTTGGCCATTCGTTCTACTATTTGGGTGCTATAAATGGGGGGTCTCCTTTCATTTTCAAGAGAGAGTTGAGTTGTTGTAAAGGCATGTTGCAAAAATTTCTAATGAAAATATAGTGACTTGGTGCATTTTCTAAGTTCTTCACATGTTTCATGATTTATTTATATTTACACTGTTGTTTTAGTTAATTTTAAATTACTTAGATAGATTTTGGTAATGTTGTTCTATGATTGTAGAGATTTCTACTATGTTGATGCCTTCTAGTCCATACTTTTTGCCATTTGCTGCTGGTAAATGGTCTTGTAAAGTTAGTCTGGGCTGAAACTTGAAGCTTCTTTTTAAAACCTTTATCTTTATTCATGCATGTAAATGGTGGATGAATGATAATATATCTATAGACCTCTGAATAGCATAGGTTTCATGATATTGTAGGCTTCTTGGTTAAGTGGAATCTTGTTTGAAGGGAATTGTCCATAGCAGAACCTCCATGATCAATGCTCATCATTAGTTGCAGATCCAAGAACCTTTCCTCTTCCTTGCTCTTTTTCCTTTTTTTTTTTCAGAAACAACCTATGCTAAGGTTCATTTCACATTGTAAAGCCAAAACATAAGGAAAACCTTGAAGTTTCAAACTATTATTTAAACCTACAACAACGTTCACCTTAACTCACATCTCAAAAAATTTAGATTTTAAGATCCACCTCACATATAGCTATGTAAGTCTTCCCTATGATTACCAGCTAAATCATATCAAACATCAACTGAGGAATTCCATGCAAGTCTGGACCTGACACTCGAGAGACCTTAGGGAAATTTTCAGCAACCTGTTGGAAATTTCCTTTCAAGAAAGGTAGTGCACCTATGCATTGCCTGTGTTGAGAAAGTGTGCAGAAACACCCATCAACAGGATCCACCAACATGAACTGAGAAAGGACAAAAAATTGAAAGAAATTTTTTTTTTTGGTTGATGCAAGATTGCCAAGAACCAAGGATGCTTCTACATCAAACATCCAGGGTTAATGAAAAGTGAGTCCCTCACTTTTCCAAGACCAAAGGAAAACCAAGACAGTCTACCTCAGCCTAAGAAATCCAAGAAGAATCCTCCACTAGTCTACCTTTCCATTTCACAAGATACTCTTTATACTATCTTCCATGAGTCTTTATCCCATCTCTGACATCCAAAATATCCTCAATCTCCTCTTACTATTGTTTAGGAAATTGATTCTCCAATTCCACTATATTGTCCTTACTAAATTTTACTTCATAATACTAATGTAGTTCTGCAATGTTGAATATAGGCAATATTCCCATGCCATCCGATAACTCCAGTTCATATGCATTTCCTAAATCAAACTTCTTCAAAATTTTACAAGGTCCAAACTTCCTCATCTTCAAATTTTTGTATGTCCCAACTGGAAACCTCTCCTTTCTCAAATATACCATTACTTCATCTCCAACTTTGAAATCCTTATGTCTCCTCTTTTCATCTGATTTTTCCTTATACTTCCAATTCATGTCTTCCAATTGTTGTTTCACTTAAGTGTGTACTTTCTTCATGTGTTCCACAAATTCTTCTAGTTCCGCACTCCTCTTATTTTCCATATTGATGTCTCTTAACTCTAATATACCTCTAGGATGTACTCTAGTAACAATCTCAAAAGGTGTGTTTCCTATACTCATATTCACTGAATTATTGTAAGAAAACTCTGCTTATGCAAGGACTAAATCCCAACTTCTAGTCTTCTCTCGAACCAAGCATCTTAGCAAATTCCCTAAACTCTTGTTCACTACCTATGTCTATCCATCAGTCTATGGGTGAAAAGTAGAACTGAACTTCAAATCTATGTTCAACTTCTTCCAAAGTGTCCTCCAAAAGTAACCAACAAACTTTACATCTCTTTCTGAAATAATACTCCTAGGTAATCCATGCAATCTAACCACTTCTCTGAAAAAAAAGTCTTCTACATGCACCGCATTTGTTGTCTTCCTACAAGGTATGAAATGTGCCATATGATAAAATTTATCTACCACCACAAATATAGAATCATTACCTCTTTGTGTCCTTGGAAAACCAAGCATGAAATCCATGCTGATATCCTCCCAAGCTCTCTTCAGAACTATCAAAGGTTTATACAATCCAATATTCTGACTACTCCCTTTCATAGCTTGAAAAACTCTACAACTCTGCACAAATCTCCTAACATCCTTATGAATTTGTGGCCAAAAGTAATGCTCACTCACCAATGCCACTGTCTTATCAACTTCAAAATGTCCTGAAATTCCTCCACTATGCTTTTCCTTCGCCAGGTTATCCCTCATTTAACTTTGAGGTATACACATTTGATTATTGTTGAACAACATCTCCTCCTAAATGAAATAATCTAGCCACTGACTTCTATCCTCCAAGCAAGGTGCTTTACAATCCTTCAAAGTTTCTGCAAAATTTGGGTCTTCCTCATACAAGTTCTTCAACTCTTCAAAGCCTAATACCTCCACTCTCATCTCTGTTAGTAAATTGCTTCTCCTTATCAAAGCATCAACAACTCTATTTGATTTTCCACTCCTATGCTTCAAAATAAAATTATAACTCTGTAAGAACTCTACCCATCTCATGTGTCTCTAATTCAGCTTACCCTGACTATTCAAATATTGTAGTGCTTGATGATCTATATACAACACAAAATCCTTATGAAACAAGCAATGTCTCCATTTCTTCAAGGCTTGAACTATGGCATAAAATTCCTGATCATACACTGAATATCTCCTCCTACCATCATTCAACTTCTCACTGAAATAAGCTACAAGTCTTCCTTCTTGACTTAGTACAGCTCCAATCGCATTTCCACTTGCATCATAGTCTACTTGAAATACCTTATTGAAATACAGTAAAGCCAACATAGGTTGTTCAGTCACCTTCTGTTATAACAACTCAAAACTATGATTTTCTCCAGATGTCCATCTAAAATCCTTCCTATCTCCCCTCATTTTTTCTATCATAGGACGATAAATATAACTAAAATTCCTAATGAACTTTCTGTAGAAACTATCCAGTCCATGAAATAATCTTACCTCTCTAATGCTATTTGGTGTAGGCCACTCAAAAAAATTTCTTACCTTCTCAGGATCCATTTTCAATCCCTCCATAGATATCGCAAATCTTAGATATACCAACTCCTCCTTCATGAAACTACACTTCTTAATGTTTATCAACAACTACTCCTCTTTCAACCTCTGCAAAACTTGCCTTATCTACAACAAATGTTCTCTACTCTTACTGAAAATCAAGATGTCATCCAAGTACACAATCACAAACTTACCCAAGAATTTATTCAATACTTCATTCATCAACCTCATGAAAGTACTCAGTGCATTTTTCAATCCAAAAGGCATCATCAACCACTCATACAATCCTTCATTTTTCTTGAATGTTGTTTTCCACTCATCTCCTCCTCTGATTTTGATCTGATGAAATCCACTCTTTAAATCTATCTTTGTAAAGTACTTAGCTCCACTAAAACAATCCATAATGTCATCCATCTAGGGTAAAGGAAATCTATACTTCACTATAATCTTGTTTATGGATCTATAATATGTACACATTCTCCATTCTTCATCCTTCTTAGGTACTAACACAATAGGTACTGCACATTGACTTAAGCTTTCTTTGATCAAACCCTTCCTCAACAATTCTTGCACTTTCCTATTCAATTCCTCATTCTTTGTCAATGTCATCCAGTGTGTTGCTTTATTGGGAAAAATATCTCTAGGAAACAGATCCATACAATGAGTAATACTCCTCATAGATGGAAATCCATTAGGTACATCATCTGAAATGATCTCCTCATATTTTTTCAATATCTCTTTTATCTCTTCTGGGTGCTCTTCTACATGCTTCAAATCTTCAGCCTTCTTAGGCACCAAGGCATAACATACATTATCATGTTTCAATCCATCAAGGAATCTCCTTCCATCAACCAGACAAACCCTAGCATTCGTACAAACTTGAATTGTAGGAACATCTTCTAAAGGAAAAATGGGTGCTGCCACAATAGTGGTTTACACTTTCTGGGAGATCCTAATTTTTGCTAAAATCACATATTTTTAGAAAATATAATGATTTAAGCCTTGAAAATTCTCATTTAAAGGAATCAAATTGAATAGGGTTTGATCAAACTACCTTAGACAGATCCCCCTTGGATAGAACCCCACTAGTTTTAAACCATACCTATAATGGAGTCTCCTTTACACCTATAAAAATGCTGATAAAAAACCACTTTTGATTTACCTTTTGGCCGATCAAATGAGTTCATTTAAAATTTATTTTTTTGTAAGTATGTATTCCTTATTATAAGCTTCCAAAAAAATCTAATTTTAATTAAATTAAATTTGATTATTATATTTATTTTTTATTTCTTGTGAATGTAGGTTTTTCACCAAAAATCAAGCTCTTTGTTTTGCACATGTGAAAAAATAAAAGATTATTATTTTATTTTTTTGCAAAATATGAGTTCACCAAATATTGGATTCCTTGATCCAACAAAAAAAAAATGAATTTTGATACATACAAAATAAGTTACGAGTTATACGGTCACACTATGTCTAAATTGTAATTGGTTTGACTTCGAAAATTGATTAAAGAAAAAATATTCAATAAAAAACTATCTAACCAAGTGGAAGCACTAGATATCAGAGTTAAAAATCTAAATTTGAAAGAATCACAATTTTATCCTTCATGGAAAAAATATTATGTGTTATACGGTGAGCGCTACTTTTTGAAAATGTTGTTTTCTTAAAAAAACTAGTTTTCGAGGGAGATGGAAAAAGAAGTGCATTATAATTCCAAAAAATTTGAAAAAAATATATTTAAAATCTAAAGAGAAAATTTCATGAAAATCTAGTTTGCATAATCTTCAAATTTCTCATGGTTTACCTGCTATAAGTCCCCAAAATTGAAAATTTAGTTAAAAAATTTTATTTCAGTGTCCAGTTTGGCCAAAAATTGTAAACCACTATTGTGCAAGCACCCAACAAAATATGTTTCACCCCATTAGCAACAATGGTGTATATATTATTCTTTCCATCATGAATAGCCTATTTATCATACTGCCAAGGTCTTCCCAACAAAATATGGCATATATCCATAGGCATGATATCACACAAAACTTCATCATAGTAATTTCCTATCTTTAATTTCACCAAACATTGTTCACTTACCAGAATCTTATGATCATCCTAAATCCAAGCTATCTGATAGGGATTCGGGTGCTTCAACCTTTCCAACTTCAATTTAGTCATCATCTCTTCAAAAGCCAAGTTCTCTAAACTTCCACTGTCAACAATCACTTTGCAACATTTACCAGCTACCTTGCATCTTGTCTAGAACAAATTCTTTCTCTGCAACGGTTCCTACTCCAACTCACTTTGACATAGTACTTTTTTGTTCGCCAATTGTTCTTCTAGTTTGTTATATGATCTAGCATGATCCTCCTCAACAAAGTTTGTTCTTTTTTTGTTCTATGTCTTTCTACTTGTCTCTCCCTAATTACATTCAAATGCTTGATGTCCTTCTCCACCACACTTAAAACAAGTTCCTATGAATACTCTTTTCTCCTGTCCTCTATCATCTCTTTTATAACCACCATATCCTCCTCTTCTATAATAGTTTCCATCAAATTTATGATATGAATTATCATTCTTACTAAACTCCTTATCCTTATTCAAATCTAGAAAATATCCTCATCCTCCTCTAGCAAAATCTCTTCCTCTCTATCTCTGCTCATGTCTCTTATTCAACTTCTCTTTTTCCTTTAGGGAACACTGATATGTTTCTTCCACACTTTTCAACTTGATCAAACAAATCTCATCCTATATAGATGACCTCAAACCATTCACATATCTAGCTACTTTCTCAATTTCATCCTCCAAATGTCCAAATCTGATATTCAACTTATAGAATTCCTCAGTATACTCTGTCACACTAGATTCTTTCTGCTTCAAATTTAGAAACTTCTTGAACAAACTAATCTAATGGTCTACAGGCCTAAACTTTGACTTCAACTTATTCACCATCCGATTCCAAGATTTTATCTTTCCTTTTCCTCTCCTTTGTCTATCCATCTGCAAATGTTCCCACCAAAGGGATGCATGTCCTCTCAAATTTGTACAAAAAAAATTCACCTTCTTATCTTTAGAGGTACCTTCAAATTCAAAATACTTTTCCATCTCTATAATCCAATCAAGTAATTCTTCTTAATCCAACTTACCATTATAATCTAGTGGATTGAAATGTGGTCTTGTATTCACTTTAGTTAGGGATCTTATGAACCTCTCTTATCCCTGATCTAGGCCACGTTTCTCTTCTCTTCCTCCTTCCTAAAGCACTACCTCTTCATAACTTACATCATCAACTGGTCGCCCTCTTCTCTGGGCCAGTTAAACTACATCTAGATGGGAAGAAATTCCTCTTAACATCTCCACCACAGCTTGGTCTGCATTTCCACATGTTGCATTTCCTTTAACATTTTTTCTTCTAGCCATCTTGACAATAGTCCTCTACAGCTGTAGGTTGGATCCTTAGTCTTCCATCTCACAACAAATCTTCAACAACAATTCACAAATTATGTCAACCTCACATGGATTGAACCTGGCTCTAATACCAATTTGACGCAACCATAGTAGGAGGGTCCTCAAAGAGACATAGAATATGGAGGAAAATGCAGATGAAAATATGTTCATTAACAATTATCTCAGTTACATCTAGGCTTGCTAATTTAGTTCACATGCCTGATCAAACATATAACATTCTAACATGCTCCTATATGTGAGCTAAATATTATAATTCAGATCAATCTTCATCCACTTAGTCAATTACCAATTCTATTGTCTAATCTAATGAGTGATTACAAGCTTTATAACATATTCACAACTCAAGAAACATCTGCATCAGCCAAGATCATCACATTCTCCAAGGAAATAAAATGTAACATGCGCATGAATAGGTTGCCCTCAAGTTTGAATTATTCTCCAACTGGTATGTAAGAAAAAGTGTGGACCTATAATGAAGGTCAGAGACACACCCAGGAACAATTAAAATTACACCGTTAAGATCCGCAAGTCATGGGGACTATCAACAATGATCAAATTAGCCGATAGGCTTGAAAACTATTTCGATGTTGGTTCAAGAAATTGTTGGAAAAGGATCCAATTGTGCTCAAATCTTGGAACAAGTAAAATGAACATGTCCATTATGTACTCCAAGTTCCACAAGTTCTAGAGAGTGAAGATGATGGATCCACCAACGTGAACTGAGAAAGGATGAAACAAGGATAGAAAATTGAAAGAAAATATATTTTTTGGTTGATGCAAGATTGCAAAGAACCAAGGATGCTCCTGCATCAATTGACCACACTAGGTCCCAACTCATCTGACCAACCTACGAGGGAGAAACTACTTTTACAAGTTGAAACATACAAGAAGTTGCTTGAAAGGGCTCAAGACACCATGTATGAAAATGTATCAAAGATTGTTTGTACTATCCTAAAGCACTTAAATGAGAAGATTATGGCCAAACTAAATAGTGTGCATGATAATTATTCCTTGATGCTACGAGCAATGGAATTTTTCTAGAGGGATCATGAGTAAGCTATACTAGTCTTAAGTAAATAGACACCTAGGGCTGAGAAATTGAAGTTGATTATAGTTGGAGCTAGTCATCAGGAGGATAGGTTTCCTACTATGCTTCCAACTTATACCTTTGTGTGTGAGCTCAGTGAACCAAAATTCGAGGGATACATTTCCCCTCTAGAGAAAAATATAAGATAATTGATAATTCATTACGGCCTAACTTATTTGTCACCCTTACTAGATATTCAGCTCAATAGTGACCAATTGAAGCCATTGCAAGTGTGGAAGAGGGAGATGGATTAGGTTATTAACTCTAAGGTGAGAGAAATATGCAAGGAAGTGGACATTAATACCTTTAATGAAACTTTGGGAAAGTTGGAATTTTTTCTCAACTTTCTAGAGGATTTTGACAAGGAATCCAACTCAGTGATAACCAAGTATTCCCCATATAGGAAAACATTGGATAGAATCATTGAATTCAACTAGTTCTTTGATGAAGAATATGAAGAATGGGGAAGAGTATTGGTTGGTAGATTGTGTTGGTAGGTCTGAATGTGAACATATAGTGGGTCATGTATTGTACAGGTTTGGCCTTAGAGGTTACAAAGTTAAAACATGTATTTCATAGGGAAGTATTGGTTGTTGATGATGTGGAATGTTGATTAAGATGATAACTCACCTATGGTCTACATCATTTTTTCATCTTGCTCGATGAATTGGATGCATAAAAATGAAGAAGATAATCCTTTTGACATGTGCTTTCTAAAAATGAAAAGTTGTTCTTCACTATGAATGTAAATATTCTCTGTCTTATGTGTATTCCCTCCATTTTGATGAATGCAAATATAACTAAATTTGGGAATATACCTTCTAGTGGTCCAATTGAACTGTGACATGTGTACATTTGGCTTGAGGCTTGTTTTCCTCCCTTCTATAAAAGGGAATTCAATGCCATTTTTCCAGATCTTTTGCTGAAATTCTAGAGTTGCATTGAGAGAATTGAAGAACACAGAGTGAATATGATGAGTCTTTATCTAATGCTTTGAGTGTAGACAAAAAAATTAGTTAAATGTATGGTTTCTAAGCACATTTGAATGATAATGGAGATTTTCCAAGTCTATAGTCTCTCCATTTTGGTTTTGAATTCAAATTATTAATGAAAATACCGATCAACGATCATTTCATTAATTTTCATCATATTATACTTTGATATGTGTTTTTGTTCTGGCTCTTATTCATAGAATGAGTTAAACTGCTTGAATTAAATCATGAGTTTTCATATGAAGTCATTTGGATTTGATAAGTAGTCTTTAGTGCTTGGTGACTGATTTGTGAGTTACAAGGTAATATCACTAGATCATGAGTGTTCATAATTAAATACACATTATATTTGAATTTGCGCAGAATCTTAGCCCATAGATAATTGGATTGATCTTTAACCCATTAAGCCTTTCTTGTGGTTCTAGTCACCCAACTTGAGGGAAATATTTTAAGATAATTGTTGATCTACCTTTTTTTTTTTGTTACTTTATATTCTTAGCTTAAGATGCATAATTAACTCAAGGAATTTCCATCTTTGTGATTGATTTCATCTTATTTTCTATTGATGATAATTTGTACGCCTGAATTTACAATGTATGTGTCAATTTTTGAAATGAGTTGTATATTTGTTATTGTGGGAATACCCTATCCGGTCTGGTAGAGCCTGAAGTGTAGGAGATAAAGTAATATATGCTTGATCTCATTTGTTGGCCACTCGTCTGGAAAGTATTCAATAATTAAGTTTGGAAGACTCATAGGTATTGGCTAAGACCTGAGTGGTTCGTTAAAAATAACAAACACAAGGTCGCCCAAACACCATTTTTATTTACAAATTCAAATTAGATAGGTTTTGAAACACTCCACAATGGAATTAGAATGAGGGAAACCCAAACACATACCTCCACATGCTTCCACAAACTTTGTAAGTGGTGTTTAACACAAGGTCAACCAATACCCATGTAAAACACATAAAATAATTAAGCACACACATCCTTAACATGATCCAATATTCCCAAAAAAAAAATTCACTTGAACATGACCTCATCAGCTTATTCTCAAAACTACAATTTTTGAAACTAAAGTACAGAGAAATCTAGAGCAACTACATTTCTCCCAAACCACAACCAGACATACTGAGAAGCATACTACATACTGGTGAAAATATTTCACACTATACAAAAATCTAGAAGCCCAAATTATGGATATAACAACTAGCAACTAAAAGGTGTAATTTTTGTATCTCTCCCACCTTTAGGGTTTAGGTACATAAAAGGGGAAATTTTCACTTTCACTCAAGAACAAACACTTGAGATCTCAATGTAAAATAGAAAGAGATCTTGGAAGAGACCTGTTCTAGGGGATGAATATAATCTAATAAGGGGTTCACCACCAATTTTATACTTGGAAAAGAAAATGAAATGTAAGATGGAGTGTAAAACCCTAATTGAATGAAAAGTAACACTGAATGACCTAAAAAAGATGAATGAAACAACACATAAAACTACAAACAAAAATGTGTACACCTGGAAATCATGATAAGGTTGAATGGAGGTTTGGAACACTAGAAAATCTAACCTTATTATTAAGGTGGACTCATTTTCCAAGCTAGGAAAATTAGTACAGTTTCTAAAAAACTATGAAGGAACCAGTTTTTGACAAAAGGGTATCTGAATCTACAAAATCCTTAAAAACTAACTAGAATTGGGACTGATTGGCCAAAATTGGTGAATTAGTCCAGTTAGGCTTTTGTGCAACTTTGAAATCTGATCCTGCTCTTCTTTTTCTACTTTATCCTCAACTCATCTATGGATCCAAATATTTGATTTGCAACCTGTAGGTGATCTCAAAGGTTCTCCAAGGCTTGATGAAAACTTTGACAACTTTTAATGATTTGAAACTTTCTTCCAATATTTCTCCTTAGGAAATCTATAACCTAGCCCTACAAATCAAAGAAAAAGGAGAGGGAAAAATGTTGCTAGGTTACTGGATAGGGGTT
The DNA here is from genome assembly GCA_007258455.2 of Sequoia sempervirens. Classification (NCBI taxonomy): domain Eukaryota; kingdom Viridiplantae; phylum Streptophyta; class Pinopsida; order Cupressales; family Cupressaceae; genus Sequoia; species Sequoia sempervirens. The sequence continues at coordinate 1,080,248,889 of VDFB02271358.1, read as the reverse complement.
TTCCTTAGTCAAACCTCATTTTGGAAATCAATCCTTGAAATGAAATCAACTATGAAGGGAGAATGATGAATTAACAAATAACAATGTTACAACTCACCAAACCCTGATAATAAAGTACTACAAATATCCTTGAAATGGTTGCAATGGATGTAGATTTTGACTCTTGTTTTAATAATGTTGATGTTTAATGAAACACTTGCTTCAATCATAATCCCTACATCATAATTTTTGGCACAATCCAAAACATGATATATTAAATATTTGACATGATGATTGATGCTTGAATTCTACTCTAAAATGCTTGATAATATGCCCTTGAATGCTACTAAATACACTTGAATGCTCTTGTGAACTCAAAAAATTTATAAGAATTCTCCTTCAACTTGCTAGGTTAAAAATGAGGGAAATAAACTTGTATTTATACTCAATTATGCAAGAATTCTTGAAATTACAACACTACAAGCTGGGATCAGATCTAGGAGAATAACATCCCAACAAAAATTTGAATTTATTTTAATTTTGGGCCACATGGGAAAAATTCGCCCAAGGTGGCAAATGAGTCCCGTCAGGCATAATGTATGGGACCAAAAGTCAAAAGTTCTTAGAAATTTGTGAAATCCGATTGTGGACCAAAAGACCTAGGTGGGACCCATTTTCCCAAGGTGGCAAAGGAGTCCTAGATTAATAAATTTTGGGCACACAAGATAGAAACCCTTGAATTATGATTGGCTAATTATTGGAGTCAGGATTATCCTCGAAAATATGCAATAAATGAGGCTTGTGGATGCAAAATAGGGCCAATTAAAGTATAAGAAAGACCAATTGTTAATGAAAAGCCTAGAGAACTATGAAAGTGTGTTACAAAATTTTACAACACCTTAAAAAATCCAAGATTAAGGTTTAGAAGAGGTTAATTATGTTTAGTTAATAAAACCATATAAAACTATGAAAGTAAGTTGCAACATGTTACAACGCTTTAGCAAGGTACCATTTAAATCCATTACTTCACAAGGGTCCAAGACCTAATGTGAATGTGTCAACCACATTACAACACTAAATCAAGGAAACATTAAGATCAAATTCACAAGGAGGGCCCAAACAAGTGTGAAAATGTCCTCGACGAGATTTTTTGATAGTACATTTAGCCCCCACTTTAGTGAGAGAATGAACATGCTTCAAGCTCACACTAAATTAGACAAAAATGTATCAAGAGGGGTCCAATGTACCAATTACAATAAGATGGGATGACAATGATCTAGAGGGGTGATCAAGCCCCCAAGATCAAGATCCCATGACAAACCAACATAGGCACAAAAGAACAAATTTGAGAATGATAAAGAGAAACAATAAATCACAAGCATATACTGTGAAAAACGAAAAAGAAAAGGTAAAATAAGAGAGTCAGATCAAGCTTTAACCATTTTTCCATACTGATGTGGATCATATCTAGGTTGTTTGTTCAAAAAAAATCATGCTCACTCTGAGGCAATGAAACTTCAAGCTATCCACTGGGTGAGAAATCCAAAAAGATGAGACAGATACACTCATGGCTAGTATGTACTCACACACACAGGTAAGTGGCTATGCAGAAAGTTATGCCTCGGTCAGGCTTCCTGTCCAAACCATACCAAAGTTATACTCCTTGATAAATTTGATAAGGTGCCACAAACAAATAATTTTAAAGCTTCATGAGACAAGAAAAACTTTGTATGCTTGAAGCTCATGAAAAAAAAAGATGGCTCCACAAGCATGTGAGTTGTGTTAAGAAAAGTGGCCATATAACAAAAACTACAAAATGTTCAAAGGAGTTTTGCTTAGTTCATGAGAGGCCTTAACTTAGGCAACATTGTGCCTAATGTCTCCAAGAGAGGACCAATCAAAGAATAGAATATTCACAACTTAAGGGATGTAGTGTGTTGCATCAAGCCACTAAGAGGAATGTAATATGCTAAGAGAGATCACACTCCTGAAGGAAATCACAACCAATATCATCCATAAAGCAACAAATGCATCGTTTGAAATAAGAAAACTACGCCATAAATCATGAAAAAGAAAATGCAAAAGAATAATGTCAATGTATGCCCACACTTTAAAGAAATTGTGAAAAACCATATTGTGAGAAATTACTTTAAAGTGGGTATGTGTAGATTCATCATGGAAAAAACAAGCCCTTAAGTGGCAAAAAAAATCAAAAAAATCAGAGTTAGGCAACTTGACGTAAAACTTTGAATAAGTTATCTATATTATTTCAAAATTTTGTAAGAATATAATTTGTAGAAAATTTAATGTAGTTTCTGGACTACTACGTTTTTTTTTTTTTAAAATCTATTTGGTGAAAATTTGAAATTTCAATGCAAGTACTTAAATTTCAGGAAAAACATAAGAAGTAGGTGTTTTCTAACCACCTAAACACAATAAAATGATAATTAATTTTTATAATATTTTAGATATAAGTAGAGAACTCATGTCTTGATGTGATGCATACTTTTTTGTAAATTTTTTTCAAGTAAATAATTAATTATTATTTTTTTATATAACTTTTAAAAAATATAAAACTCATATGTTTGACCACCTTAACTTGGTAAAAAATTCATGAAATTCAATTTTTTTTTTTAAATCCTATAGTATCACGAAGCATAGAGATATGACGTATGTTTTGGATTCAAAAAATATGATACTGTTTGAAAGCTATAAATGTTTTTCAATCAGCCTATCAATTAGGACTTTAGTCATAATTCAAATAAAAAATGAATAATAATTATTTATTAAATTCAAAGTAAAGAATAATTTATATTGATGGAAAGCTAAGAATATCCTTTAAAAACCCTTTTTCTTTCATCAATTTTGGGTAGAAAAAATGTCGCCAACCACATACCCATCATATCGTCACTTTTTGGGCCATCATGATCCTGCACATATGCAAATAGAAAATGATAAATGTAAACAAAGAAGACATGAGAGACAACTTGTAAATCCTTATGCCAAGTTATATGTTTCCAAATGATGCTCCATCATGTAAGAGAAAAAGAAAAGAGAGGGATTGCCCCCAAATTGAAAACACCAAACACATAATGGATCTATAGATTTGGGGTTATTATGTTCTTGCCATAATAATTTTAGAGAGCTCATAGTTATCATTATTCCCCTACACATAGAATTGGAAGAATGAAATGAAGAGAGAAAAAAAAAGAAAAACATTTTGGGTCAACATGGAAGATACATGAATGTCTTGATGCCTTGCATCATCCCCAAAAGGAAAACACAAGGAAAATTAAAAAAAGATAAAAGGAGAAAATATGTATGACATAGAGAAAAATGAAGGTACAAATAGATGAATGTCACAAAGAGAGAGGAACATCAACCATAACATCACAGGGGATCACATTACACACATTCCATCACACAAAAGAAAAATAAAGAAATAATGCAAAATAATAGTAAGGAACATGTGAGTTAACCTATTAGATGGTCGTCCACATCCCAATCTCAGTATTTATAAGAGGAAGGGGGACAACGAACCTAAGAGGCAATGAAAATGCATTACTAGGACAAGGCTATCTACTGCTTGCCCCCACTGAGTGCAAGACAAGAATGATCCAAGTTAGGTGATGGGAAAGGTCATGTAATAGTGTGAATATAATGTTCTACAACTATTACATGAGAAGGGGTGGAGAAGGATAGGTTATGCAATTATTGGATGGAAATCATTGTCATTAAAGTGAAAGTTCTTTAATACTAACTTGAATGCATGACACTCATCGGTACTATGTCTGAGAGTTATATGGTATTGAAAATGTTGAACTTTTGCATCTTTAGGATATAGTATTAGTATTTCTTTTATTTAAAGTAATGTTATGAGTTCTCTGTTTACAAGTAGTTGTATTTTCCTCTCACATTTTGGTAATGGAAAAGGAAACTTTAATTCTTGTAACTTGTAGGGCCTCTTGTGCTTGCTAGATTCACCAACTTCTTGAATTCAATGTTGAGGAGGAGGAACTAAGGTAGTCCTCTCATCCTTGTCATTGTTATGAATTATTGGTTGTTCTTTAGGAAGAAGGACATTCATATCAGGAGGAGAATCTAAGATCACCATACCATCACTGTGAAGCCTTAGGTATTCTTTAGGAGTAATTATTTTGTGAGAGGGATCTTGATATCCTAACCCCTTTGTGTTTTCATTAATTGGTATTTTCTCTAGGATTTGATGAATCTAATGTTCACTTGTTGTATTGCATCCTTGTTTACTCAAGATTGTGAACCCTTTTCCATATGTTTCTTCTACATTGATGGGATTGTTTGTTATTTTGTTATAATAAAATGGTTGAGTATTTTCTTATTTAGAGGAAATAGGTTCACCTATTGTAGGGAACTTAGGCTCAACTTTTGTTTCAGGGTGTAAGTAACCAAAAATCTCAAGAGGTGGTATCATAGCATGGTTTGGTTATTTCATGGATGGGTAAAATGATGAATTAGCTTCAAGTTTGTTAAGGAAATCATTTAGGAACTTGTTCAATTTTTCAATATATTCTCCAATGATGTCAACATCATGAGGAGGACATGCATTAGGAGTTGAGTGAGCATGAGTGAGTTCAATTTCATTAGGGTCATTTCCAAAAGCACAACTTGACACATCCACTAAGAACTTTAAGGACACCCAAATCTTTCTAAAGTACATATACCTAATGCTAATTTCATATTCTAAGCTATGCAATAATATGAAATGAAATGTTCTAGATGAAATTTTGAATTTAAGGAATTCACAATATGAAGTAATTTATAATGGATGCAATGAATTAGATGAAACAAAAAATATGTAAACTAAAATAGAAAGGCAATAACAACAAACAGAAACTCAAGAACTGAACTTGAAATGCCAAAAAATGCAATGCAGAATATGCAAGGGACTGATTTTCCCAAGGTGGCAAATGAGTCCCAGGAAAGATATTTTTCAAAATTTTACAAAATTTTCAATTGAATTTTATGAATTTTATGTTGTATGATCTAGATCTAAGATGAAAATGCATATTATGAATGATTTTGCATCTTTGGAAAATTATTTTGGAGTTGGTCTTTTCTGCAACTTCAAAAGCTAATTCTACTCTTCTTTGTCTATTCTATCGTTCACAACTGGTTTCTAGATCCAAAAATATGATTTGCAACCTGTAGATGATCTCCAAGGTTCTCCAAGGCTTGATGACAACTTTGGAAGCTTTGAATGATTTACAACTTTCTTCCAATCTTTCTCCTTATGAATTCTGCAACCTAGTGCTCCAAATCAAACACAAAGGAGAGGGAAAGATATTTTTGGGTTAGTGGATAGGGGTTTTCCTTGGTAAAACCCTATTTTGGAAATCAATCCTTGACATGAAATCAAATATGAAGGGAGAATGATAAATGAACAAATAAAAATATTGCAACTCACCAAACCCTAGCAATAAAGTGTTTCAAATATGCTTAAAATGGTTGCAATGGATGTAGATTTTGACTCTTTCTTGAATGATGTTGATATTGAATGAAACACTCTCTTGAATCATACACCCTACATTACAATTATTAACAAAATGGAAAAAATGATATATGAAATATTTGACATGATGATTGATGCTTGAATGCTACTCTAAAATGCTTGATAATCTTCCCTTGATTTCTCTTGAAGACACTTGAATACTCTTTTGAACTCAAACTTGCTATAAGAATGCTCCGTCAACTTTCTAGGTGAAAAATGAGAGAAATAAACTTGTATTTATACTCAATTATGAAAGAATTCCTAAAATTACAACACTACAAGCCAACATCAAATCTATGAGAATAAAATCACACCAAAAAATTCAATTTATTTTAATTTTGTGCCACATTCACCCATGGTGGTAAATGAGTCCCATTAGGCATAATGTATGTGACCAAAAGTCAAAAGTGCTTAGAAATGTGTGATATTCGGTTCAAGACCAAAAAACCTAGGTGGAACCCATTTTCCCAAGGTGGAAAATGAGTCACAAAACACTAAATCTAGTCTACACAAGCTACAAACACTTGAATTATGATTGACTAATGATTGGAGTCAGGATTATCCAAGAAAAGAAGCAATAAATGAGTCTTGCAGATGCAAAATAGGGCCAATTAGAGCATAGGAAAACCCAATTGTTAATGACAAGCCTGAAAAAGTGTGAAAGTGTGTTACAACACTTTACAACAATTTGAAGAAGGCAAGATTAAGGTTTAGAAAAGGTTAATTATGTTTAGTTAATAAAACCTTAGAAAAGTGTGAAAGTGAGTTGCAACACTTCACATCACTTTAGCAAGGTACCATTTAAATCTAATATTAGTTCACAAGGGCCCAGGACCTAATGTGAATGTTTCAAACACATTACAACACTAAATCAAGGAAACATTAAGCTCAAATTCACAAGGAGGGCCCAGGCAAGTGTGAAAGTGTCCCCAATGACATTTTTTGACACTACACCAAAAATCATGAACAACACCTTAGATCCTCAGTAGCATAGCAACACATCCTAGAGTATACACTGAATACCTACAAACCTTCTATATTACAATTTTCTCAATATCCTCAACATATACAACCAAAAACCAACTTCCATGTCTGTCACCAAAAAATGTATAGTTGGACATTTCTATGCTCACTTGAGTCTCTCTCATCATGGACTTTGACTTGATTTTTCCTAGATTTAATTTTGTAATGTGGTCAACACATTAACATTAGGTCTTTGACCTTGAGAATCATTAGAAATTCTCGGATGTCTTGTAAAAGTGTTGTGAAGTGTTGTAACCCACTTTCACACTTTTCTAGGACCTTTTTATTATAATTCACTTAAATAACCAATTTTTATCACTTACCAAGTCTTATTTCAAAGTGTTGTAAAGAGTTGTAACCAACTCACACTTTTCTAGGCCTCTCATCACTAATTTTACCCTTTCTTGTGTTTAAATGACCCCTTAATGTACTTTCTAGTCCTACTTAAGTGTATTTTAAAGAATATTCCCATCAAGCCTCATTAAATACACTTCAATCCCTGACACCTAGTAAAATTTCCCTAGTGGGACCAAGACACCACCTGGGGTCACTTAGTCCCACTCGGCAAAAAAATAAAAATTATTTTAATTTTTTGGTGGGATTTTATTCTCTTGACCTTAAGGTCACCCTACGATGTGTTATTTTAGGGAAATTTAGTAAAATCAAGTATAAATAAAGGGTTTTTCTCTCATTTTAACCCCCATTCATTCACTTAATCATCCAAGCAATTATCAAGCATTCAATTAAGCATCCATTGGAGCATCTTCTTGCATATGTTCAAATTTCAGCATCAAGAGTTTGGTGAGTTTGTGACATTGCATGTTGTTCATTCATCATTCTCTCTTTATTTCATTTCATTTTATAGGGTTTGATTACCAAATTGTAGTTTGATCAAATTAGTCCCACTGCCAGGCTCGAAAAGGGATTTTTACATTTCTAAGTACCCATTTGGCAAAAACTTGCTCCGATAGAATTTCCCTGAAATACGACTAAGTTGTCTAGCTTGGAATAAGTGTTCCAATGGGCTTCAGTAGCAAAATCTATAAGATTCCAAAGCCTCACTATATCACACTTTAGTTTCTAGGTGCACCTCTCCAATCTTGTTCATTTCTATTATTGTTTAGTTGCATTCTTAGGTCATTTTGCATACATCAATGTGTTTTCAAAAAACTTGCATATCTTAGGTTTTGCATCAATATTCATTTTCTTTTATTAGTTATTTGCATTTAGGAATATTTGAATCATAATAGAATTAATCATTAGTGAACCTCCCAGTTTTTTTGGGATACCTTTCTGCTTTTAGGTGAAAAACCTTAGAAGTGTAAGAGAGAACCCTCCTACAAAAATGTGTGCTTCAACATGACATCAATAGCAACAGTTAGTTGAAATCCATGAAAAAAAAATTATACTTGCAACATACTTACCACAATATTCCATACATACAATAGATGATAAATCATTAGATGAAGATGGGGATGAAGGATGGAATCTTAGATCCTGTTTAGGGGTGCTGTCATAATAGTGGTTTACAATTCCTGAGAGGAACGGATTTTAGCTGAAATCACATATTTTTAGAAAATATAATGATTTAAGCCTTAAAAAGTTCCATTTTAAGGATTCCAATTGAAGAGGGTTTGATCAAATCACCTTAGATCAAACCCCTTGGATAGAACCTCGCTAGGTTTAAACCATACCTATAAATGCGTCTCCTTTACACCTATCAAAATGCTGATAAAAAATCACTTTTGATTTAGCTTTTGGGGGATCAAATGAATTCATTTAAAATTTATTTCAAATGATTATGGTATTCCTCAGAACAAGCTATCCAATGAATATAATTTTGGTTTTGTTATGTATTTGTTTTTAAGTTTTATTAAACATAGGTTTTTCATCGAAAATGAATTTCTTTGTTCTTCACATGTGGAAAAATAGAAGATTATCAAAAAAAATTGAAAAATATGAGTGCACCAGATATTGAAGTCTTTGATCCAACAAAAAAATTAAATTAAATTTTGACATATACAAAAAAGTTACGCTTATACGGTCGTGCTATGTCTGAATTATAATTCGTTTGACTTTGAAACTTGATTAAGGAAAAAATATTCAATAAAAAACTATCTAACCAAGTGGAAGCACTAGATATCGGAGTTACAAATCTAAATTTGAAAGAATTAGAATTTTATCCTTCATGGAAAAAAAGTTATGCGTTATCGGTGAAAGTCACTTTTTTAAAATGTTGTTTAAAAAATCAATTTTCGTGGGAGATGGAAAGAAGTGCAATTTGATTCCAAAAATTTTGAAAAAAATATTTTTAGAATCTACGGACAAAATTTGATGAGACTCTAGTTTGCCTGTAGACATCCAAATTTGGACACTTAATTTATCCAAATTTATCACTTTTCATCTAAACATCCTCTTATCGAGTTAATTAAATAATATTACTATTATTTAATTAATATCTTTAATTCTGCCAAATCCTAAAGGTATTTAATTAATAATTAAATACCTTATCCTCTTTAATCCTCCTTTCATCAAATAAATTAAATAAATATTACATTTATTTAATTCCTCACATGTCATTTTCATCTAACCCTAATCCATTTCCTAATTCTTCATTAGGATGTGCACATGCCTAATCCTTGATTAGGATGTGTCACATCCTCCAACTTTTGCAAGTTGGCTTCTAATCCTCATTTATCCTCTAATTACTAATTAATTAAGCCTAATCATTCTCCAAGGAATTTTTAATTCCTTTTTATTTATCCTAGATTCCCCTCTTTTATATGTGAATTTTTAATTCACATTCCATCCTTCCAAGGCTTCTAGAACCTTGGACTTGTCACAATCTCCACATGTGACCAACCTTGGACTTGTCACAATCTCCACATGTGACTAAGTCCCACCTTTTTGGAGCCCACCTTTTACCCTCTAGATCATCCTAGGAATGTGAATTTTTAATTCACATTTATATCCCAACCACCTTTCCTTTTCCCATGTAGATTTTTGAGGAATTCCAAAATTCCTCAAATGTCCCTTTCACTCCCACTTGGGGACAAGAAATCCCTTTTTGTGGAAATCCTCTCATCCCCCAAGGTGCATGTCCTTTTCCACCTCATGTACCTTTTTGACAACTCATTTCCATCTCATCCACCCTTGGCCACTTCACCCTCCACATGTCAAGATGTGAGGGCTTGTGGGTTCTCAACCCACTATAGCCCTTCATCTTGGCCTTGTTAGAGCAATCTTGACCGTTGAATTCTCTAGAGAATTCAAGTTCCTCTATAAATACCCCCTTCCTCAAGGGCATTTCCAACACACTTAGCCATCTTGCACCATTATGCTGCCAATTTGCATTCTCAACACTTTGCACTCTCATAACTACATGCTGTCCATTTGAATCCTCAAGCCTTTTTCAATCATTCAACCATCTTTGTTCATCATTTTTCATATTGAAGCTTGCATTTTAGTCATTCAATCCATCATCTAAGGAGCACACAACCAATCCAAGCAAGGGCCAATCAAAGAGGTATCAACAACAAGGGAGGTAAAAGTGTTTGTGTTGTATCTTATTTGCATTCCTTTTCGTTGAACTACTCTTTTGGCTAATCTTGAGGTGTCCTTGGTATTTTTTTATTCATGTTTCTTAGTTAGTTTTGCACATTTAGAGCAGTAGGAATTCCAAGGTATATAGCACCATCTTCAAATTCCTCACAGTTTAGCCGCTAGAGGTGCCAGAATGTGAAGATTTAGTTAAAATAATAATTTCAGTGTCCAGTTTGGCCAAAAATTATAAACCACTATTATGGGATCACTCTTAGAAAAGTATGGTACATATACTTCACTTGATTCCTATCATTTTGTTCAATGTTTCCATCATATCCATTTTTAGAAAGATATTTGTATCCAAGGCCATATCATTCTTCTAGCTCAAATAAATAAATAGTATCGACATTATCATGAGAAGGATTGGTTCTTTCATAAGAACACAAATTCTTTTAAAGTTTTTTAAAGATTGGAATCTTCCACTCATGAGGGAAAAATGTTAAAGAGGCCCCATCACCATCATTGATGGGTTCATATATTATCCTCTTTTTTGTTTCTTTTATGCATACTTTAAGAAACTATTAGATAAAACTTTTAGATAATACTCCTATGCTATGCTATCTTTTCATGTTCATTATACAATCTTGGACCTAAATTCTAGTAATGGAAATATACTTATAATATAGTAGCATTGCACGGTTTATATCTGAGTATGTATGAAATATGGATAGAAACCTATGTTTAATTATTGTAGTTAGCTTTGTGTATATGTTTTATGAATTAACCTCTTGCAACTTATAAAGAACTATAACCCATAGCAAAAGGAAGACTTGGACAATGAAACATGGGAAGTGCTTGATCAAACTGAATGCAATAACTACCATATGAAGACAACTAGTGGAGCTAGTCATGCATCATTATGATAGTTAATAAAGTGTTGGAGAAGAACTCTTTTTTTGATAGGATTCTATATGACTATTTGTGTGTATTACATGTAGATTGTTTTATAGGGTTTCAATTCTATTAGAACTCTTCTTTCTTTTTAGTTATAGTTTTAACAATTCAATCTTAACTATATAATTTTATATGAGTTGTAGTTAATGATTTTTGTTAGGAGTTATGATTAGAATAAAATCCCTCATGCTTGTATATTGTTGGTGGTTGAGTCCTTAGATAAGTTAGTTGATTTCCAGTATTTGGTTAGTACTTACTTTTTAGTTTTAGTTATCAAACATGTTGATTATTCAAAATGATTTTTTGAATACAATTTGTAAAGAATATATTTTTGTGTAATATTTTTTGATGTGTAATGAATGAAGTTAAATTACACATGGATGCATAGAATATGATATTTATATTTGGATCTAGTTAAGTGAAGACAACCACTTGAGCAGGACACTCAAGGTAATTGTTCTTCACTCCATTTATATTTGTTCTATTTCTATTTATCATTATTTCATAAATTACATGTAAAGTTGAATAGATTATCATGCATTGATTATCAATAATGAATGTTCGTGATCATGCACGTATTTGGTAAATTTGGAGTGCTCCATAGGCTATAATAAGTTTAATTACCAGTTTGAGTAGTTCTGAGTTAGTTTAGTATTCTTTATTAGTAGCAGTTCAATTATAGGTTAAGTTGTAGGAACCCATAGCTACTAGCGCTAGTTTGTTTCCTTAAATTTTATGTAACTCTATAAATTTCTAGCTAAAATTTAGAATTTAGCTTCTCTTCTATTCTTGGGAGATAGAGCAACAAACTTCAAACACTCACATTCAAGGACCCACCCTAGAGATCTCAACCTTAAGTATGCAAAGGAGAAATAGATCTTACAATAGGGCTATCCTAAGGTTTTTTTGTAAAATAAAGAGGGGTTTACCAACAAGCTAGGGATTGGAAAGTCTAATGAAATGTAAGATGTAATGCTTAAACCTGATGCAATGCAATATTTCACTAAATGATCTAGAAAAGAATGTAAAATAGAATAAAAAGCTGAGAGATGAAAGGTGGGCACTTGGAAAATTGAAGAGGATTGAATGAAGCTTTGAAATTCTAAAAATATTGATTTTAATGTGGATTGGGACTCATACAATAGAATGGGTGATTTATTCCAAGATTAGGGTTTATGGGAAAGAACTAGTTTTTGGCACTCGTGAGTCTAAATCTGCAAAAATCTAGAAAATGACCTATACTGGGACTCATATACCAAAACTAGCATATCAGTCCAATTAGGGTTTTCTAGGACTTAAAAGTCTAAATATGGTCTTTAATGTCTATTCTATCCTTTCCAATTGATTTCCAAATATGAAACCCTAATTTGCAACCTATATAATCCTTCCAATGATCTCAAATGCAAGGTGACAACTCTAGAAACTTTGAATACTTTGAAAATTTTCTCCAAACTTACTCTTAAATGTGTCCTCAACCTAGACATTAAAATAAAATACTAAAGAGAGGGAAAAATGTTATTTTGTTAGTGGTTAGGGGTTTTCCTTGGTCAAACCCCATTTTGGTAATCAAACCTTGAAATGAAATGAAAAAATAATGGACAATGATGAATGAAAAAAATATGATGTTGCAACTCACCAAATCCTAACAATAAAGTGCTTCAAACATGTGTGAAATGGCTCTGATGGATGTAGATCTTGAATCTTGCTTGAATAGGAAATATATTGCATGGAATGCTAGCTTGAATCATGAAACCCTACATAACAATTGTTAGGTAAAAAACAAACATGATGCATGAAGACTTTGACATGATGCTTGATGCTTGAATAATTCTCTTAAAAACTTGATAATATACCCTTGAGGACTCTTGAATGCTCTTTTAAACACTTGAATTCGCTTGTGAACTGAAATTTTCTATAAGGATGCTCATTCAACTTGCTAGGTGTAAAATGAGTAAAAGAAACAGGTATTTATACTTGTTTATGCAAAAATTCCTCAAATTACAACACTACAAGCTGACATTAGATCTAGGAGTATAATATCTCACCAAGAATTTAAATTAATTCTGATTTTGGGCCACACGAGACTCATATTCCCAAGGTGGTGTAGGATTCCCATTAGGCATAAATTATGGGACCATTTTTCAAAAATTCTTAGAAAGGTGTAAAATCTGTATTAGAACCCAAAAAACTAGGTGGGAATGATACGCCTAAGGTGGCATATAATTCCCATACCACCAAATCTATGCCACACAACCTAAAATCACTTGAATTATGATCGTACATTGATTTATGTTAGGATTATCCTCGAAAAGATGCAATAAATAAGGCTTGTGGATGCAAAATAAGGCTAAGTAGATCATAAAGAAGCCCAATTATTAATGAAAACCTTATAAAAGTGTGAAAGTGTGTTACAACACTTTACAACACCCTAAATAAGGTATGATTAGGTTTATTTATTTTACAAGGGCCCAAGATCTAATGTGAGTGTGTTAAACACATGACAACTCTAAGTTAAGGCAACATTATGCTCAATTTTTATAAGGATAGTCCAAAAAAGTGTGAAAATGTCACCAATGACATTTTTCAACACTACATTTAGCCCCCCACTTTAGTGAGAGGATGAAATTTCTTCAAACTCACACTAAAGTAGACAAAATTGCATCAAGAGGGGTCCAAATGTGCTAATGTTAGTAAGATAGGAAGACAATGATCAAGAGGTGTGATCAATCCCCTAGGATCAAGATACCATGGCAAACCAACATAAGAAAAAAATAAAACACATGAAAATAATGTAAAGAGCATCATTAAGGCTCAAGCATACACTTCCAAAGACAAGGAAAAAGAAAAATAGAAAAAAATGGGGTGGATGGGTCAAGCTTCGACCATTTTTCCATAATGATGTGGATCATATCTAGGTTGTTTATCTAAAAATACATGCTCACTCGAGGCAACATAACTTCAGGATTTCTACTAGGTGAGGATCTAAAAGTGGTGAGACACATAAAAACATGGCTAGTATGTACTCACACACACATGCGAGTGGCTATGCGAAATTCATGCCTCGGTTGGGCTTCCCAAAAAACCATACCAAAATAATACCTCCTAATAACTTTGGTAAGGCACCATGAAAAAATGAACTTTGAGTTTCATGAGGCATGCAAAGCTTCATATTCTTGAAACTTATAAACAAACAAGATGGCTCCATAGGAATGCAAAGTGTATTATGTAAGGTGGTCATATAACTAAAATTGAATAAATGCAAAATAATGCAAAGAATATTCAAAGGAGGCTTACTTAATTCGTGTAAGGTCTTTAACATAGGGAACACCGTGCCTAATGTCTCCAAGACAAGAACAATCAAAGAATAGAAAATTCAAAACTTAGGGGATGTGGTGCATCACATTAAGCAACTAGGATAAATATAATATGCTAAGTGAGATCACATTTTTTAGGGACATCACACCCAATGTCACCATAAGTGAAAGATGCATGGCATGAAGTAAGAATACTACACCATGAAACATGAAAAATGTAAAGGAATAATTCCAATGTATGCCCCCACATTAAAGAAATTGTTGAACACCATTTTGTAAGCAATTGCTTTAAAGTAGCAAATGATAAATGCTAACAATAAAGAGGACATTAGATACGACTTGGAAAGCCCTATGCCAAGTCATATGTTTCCAAATAAAGCTACATTATGCAAAAGAAAAGAGAAAAGGGGGTTTCCCCCAAAATGAAAACACCAAACAGACATAAGGGATCTATAGATTTGGGGTGAATGTATTCTTGCTACAATATTTTCAGAGAGCTCAGAATTTTCATCATTCCTCAATTACACATAGAACTAGAAGAATGACACGAAGAGAGTGAAAATAAAGAAAAATATTTCAGGTCAACATGGAAGAGACCTAAATGTCTCAACTCCTTACATCATCCCTAGAAGGAAAACAAAAGACAAATGTAAAAGATAAAAGGAAAAGGTGTTGGGTCAACATGGAAGAGACATGAATGTCTCGATGCCTTGTGTAATCCTAAAAATGAAAACACAAGACAAACAAAAATATAAAGGTAAAAGATAAAAGAGTTACAACATAGAGATGAATGTGGGTACAAGTAGAGGAATGTGACAAAGAGAGAGAGAAAGAGATACATCTAATGGAACATCATGGGGGATCACATTGTGCACATACAATTACACCAAAAAAAATGAAAAGGAAATAATGCAAAGAGCTAGTAAGACACATGCGAGTCAACCTAAAGTAGTTTTTCCACATCCCAATCATTTTCATTGTATACCAAAAGAAAAAAAACACCTGAAGGGAATATAGCAAGTGTTGAACTAGGTTCATTACCAAGTTCAACAATCTTCCTACGAGAACTTTTGTTTAAACTCACAGAAGAGGAAAACAATGTATTCAATTCATTATGTACCTCCTCATCATCATCTAAATTAATCACAACAGGAGGTCAAATGATAATTTCCAAAGGGTTCAACTCTTGTTGTAATTACACTATAGGATATTTTTTCCGTGAGGGAGATTCATCTTGCATTGGTTCTATCAGGTTTGGATTTTAATTTTCTTTTTTTATTTCCTCGTTTAGCTTTTGAGCAAGGGCATGACGTCTATGCCTATGTACTCTCTAGCACGTCTATTTCTTTTAGTTTTATTTTCAAGTTGCATTTGTGTAGGAGCAAGATGATCAACCATAGGTTTCTTTTCTTCCCTAAGGGGATAAATAGAAGGAACCATGGAAGGTTGTTCAACCACTTTCTTTTTGACTTTGTAAAAATGTTTTATTCTTGGTGGCATAATAGGATTGGTTTCATTATCTCTTGGTCATTTCTAGTAAATTGGTGAAGGTTTTATCTTAAGTGGTTCTTGGTTATTTGGAATGTCTTTAGGTTCAATCATTTCTTCATCAATGATGGTAGGATCGGTGGTTGGAAGAGGCATGTTTCAGAGGGATAATTTTGCTATGAATTTTTCCTTGAACTTTTGGTAGGATTTGAAAAAGAAATCTTCTTGAGGTTTAATAGGTTCCATAAGCTCGGGCTAGAAGAAGTCTAAGGAAAATTTTCCATGGTTAGATAAATGATTAAAACCACTATGATGTATACTAAAAATTTTATTTTCAAAGGGAAAATTTAGGCATTTATGCACAACTGATGGAATCACTACCACTGATCATAGCCATGGGTGACCAAGTATCACACAGAATTGATCTGATGTCAATATGATGGAGAATGATACATGTAATGTTTTTGGTCCTATTATTAGAGGCAAGGTGATTGATCCCATCGTAGGGAAAGTAAAACCATTAAGCATCTTAATCCATGCTTTCAGTTTGTCATATATTTCTTGATAAATATCATGCAGAAGTAAGAATTCCTTGGTGATCACATTCTCTCCATAGACACGATCTAGTAATATCCAATTAGTGCACTTATCATAGATACAGTTGGCTATGTAAAGTAGGCCATTGGGGGCATGTTTAAGGATATTTTTAGAGGAGAAAGAAATGTGAAGTGGGATTTTAGTTCGACCCTTACAATGTTGAGTTTCGACCAATGCAACCAACCCATTGATAGGATTTTGTTATTTTTTTATCAATATCCATAGGACTTTGTTGAATCATATCTATGTTCTCATCATCTGTGTCAACATTCATTACATTCATCTTTGTAGTTTCACTAGCTTTGAAAAATGAAATATTATGTTTTAGCATGGGATTGGTAAATATTTGGAAGTTTTGGTTAGGAGGGGTGACATATTTATTTCCTTGATTAATAACACCACCAATGGAAAGCTGAGTGGAATCAATGAGGTCTTGCACAAGATGTTTAATATGCTTACAATGTTCTGTATCATGTCCATTTTTTAGTGATAATGGAAATACACATTTGATCTAAAGTTCAGAGGTAGATGTTTATTAGGATCAAGTTTTTTAACATGAGGCAAGGTGATAATCTATTGTTCTCAAATTTGGTTCATTGTGCTATGAAGTGTATCCGGTAGGGGAGTGAATTGTCTTTTTGAGTCCTCATAGTTAAAGGGTATTGTTGCTTTTATGGTCGCTAATTGGGTATTGGTAGTTTGAGTTATTTTTTGAGGGGGATTAAATTGAAGGAATATTTTAGTGTACTTTCTAAAAGGTTGGTAATTGTTTTGGTTTGCAAACTCAGACTTCTCAGTTCGGCTAGAAGTGGATTTTGCATCACGACTACTAATTGAGTTTTTATAATCATGGAGGGCAATGCATAGGTGCATGAAGGAGGGGAATTTAATCATGGTAAGATTTTCTTGTATCTTACTTTGAAAAGTTTCTATTAGAATATTTTGAAGGTGAGGGTTGAGAACCTTGACATCGATTTGGGAATAAAGTGATTAATAACTTGCAAAATAAAGTCAACAATAGTTTCTTCTTCTTTTTGCTTAAATCTCATCAAATCAGCTGAGGTCATCTTGGGAATCATATGCACTTGGAAATGGTTTATAAATTCCTCAAAAATTTCACTAAATGAATGAATTGTTTTGTTTGGTAATGAAGAAAACCATTCTAAGGAAGTGTCCTTTAAGGATCTAGGGAAAAGTTTAACCAAGAGCTTATCATCAAGGAAAAAATCACTACATAAGGCAGTATAGGCAGCAACATGGTTACAATGATCTCCCTTTCCCCCATATTTCTCAAATCTAGGAACCTCTACACCTTGTGGCATCAGTGTTTGCAATATCTCCAAGGACAAGGGACTAATTTTGATATAATAGATAGGTGGGCCATTTTTATTTTGGTTGATAGCAGAAACTTGTTTTTGAAGGGATGAAATAGTTTGAAAAAGTGTGTTTATGAGAGGATCATTGCTTGTATTATGAGATGCGGGTGAAAAAGGTGAAGGTGTGTATTCATTTGAAGGATAAGTTAATGGAATTATTATTGGTGGTAAGGTGGTGGGAGATATGACGTGTGATGCCACAAAGGTACTAGGGATGCTAGTGTAAATACCAAAGGAAGGAATCACATTACAAGTCGGTTGCATTGTTGTTGTAGCTTGAGGGTTGGTATAGGTAGAAATAGAGGCAATTATTGTGGGAGGAGGAATTTGAATTCATCCTTGGCTTGTAACATTGTCTGTATGTAAAGGACTACTAGTGGTTGAGGTAAGATTTTTTCCAAAGATTTGAACTATGTTATGCACAAGGTCAAATCCATAGTCACTTTCAGTCACGTAATGAATGTTATATATAGTAGGGATAGGAGTGGTTGAAATGTTTTCATTGCTCACTTTATATTGTAGGTTTTCTAAATTTTCATGAATTTGGATTTTTTTTTTTACGAAACACTAGTAACCATTGTTTGAACATGTGTTACACTACTTGAAGGCAAAGAGTTGTTAAGGGTATGGTCCATACCTAGTGAACTAGTGTCAATACTAGGAGTGAAAGAGATAGAAAACCCAAGATCGATGACAATTGTGCTATCACGAGATGACATGAGTCTCAAACTTTGTCTCACTATAATATTACCAATAGGACACCAAGTAGAAATTCTCATGCAAGGGTTACTAATTGCAAGATGAAATAAAATGCAATTTAAGTTAAGTACAATGAAATGACCATAATAGAAATTTTGTAAATTGAAATAGAAAGTTATCAAAAACAAACAAGAACATAGAAAGATAGTTTTAAATTATGGAAAATGTAGTCTAAAATTTGCACTAGGACTAAATCACCCAGAGGGGTGTATGAGTCTCAGTGAGTTTTTTCAAAAATTTGAAAAAAAATTAAGTGATTTTTTATGCTTTTTAGTTTCTATGAGTTGTAATCTAATTGAAAATGTAGATTTCAAATGCTTTTCAATGATTTGAGATGCAAAAATGTAAACTATATGCACTTTCACTAATGCAAAACTAAAAAAACCTAGAAAGTTAATGAATTAGTGCAAACCCTAATGCAATGTTAATGCAATCAAAATCTAGGATGATGATGCCCTGAAAATTAGAATTTTCATGTCATAAATGTAGGTTCACAAAAATGAAATGTAGAAATTTGTTTCTCTTATATGCTTGTGAGATACAACAACAAACTTCAAACACTCTCATTCAAGGACCAACCCTAGAGATCTCAACCTCAAGTATGCCAAGGAGAAATAGATCTTGCAATAGGGTTGTCCTAAGGTCTGATTGTAAACTAAAGAGGAGTTCACCACTAAGCTAGGGCTTGGAAAGACTAATGAAATTCAAGATATAATTCTCAAACCTAATGCAATGAAATATTTCACTAAATGGCTTAGAAAAGCATGTAAAACATAATGAAAAGATGAGAGATGAAAGGTGGGAACTAGAAACCTAAAGATGAATGAATGGAGATCTGAAATTCTAAAAACACTAATTTTAGTGTTGACTGAGACTCATATGCTAGACTAGGTGATTTAGTTACAGATTAGGGTTTCTAGGTAGGAACTGGCTTCTAGCACTAGTGAGCCTAAATCTGTAAAAATCTCAAAAATGACCTATATTGGGACTCATATTCCAGAATTGGCATATTAGTCAAGTTAGGGTTTTCTATAACTTCAAAGTTTGAATCTGGTCTTGAATTTCTTCTCCATCCTTTCCAATTCATTTATGGAGCCAAGACCCTGATTTGGAACCTATAGAAGTCTTCCAATGATCTTCGATGCAAGGTGACAAATTTGGAAACTTTGAACACTTTGAAAACATTCTCCAAACTTTCTCTTCAATTTTTATTCAACCTAAACCTACAAATCATGCACTAAAGAAGGGAAAATGGTTGTTTTGTTAGTGTACAAGAGTTTTCCTTGCTCAAACCTTGAAATTAAATGAAATAAGAATGGATAATGATTAATGAATAAAATATGATGTTGCAACTCACCAAACCCTAGCAATAAAGTTCTACAAACATGTATGAAGTGGATCTAATGGATATAGATCTTGAATCTTGTTTGAATATGATAGATCTTGAATGGAATGCTAGCTTCAATCATGAATCCTTACATCACAATTATTAGATAAAAAATAAATATTGATGCTTGAAGCTTGAATAATGCTCTAAAAAACTTGATAATCTTCCCTCAAGGACTCTTCAATTGTCTTGTGAACTCAAATTTTCTATAAGGATTCTCATTCAAATTTATAGGCATAAAATGAGTAAAAGAAACTTGTATTTATACTTGTTTATGCAAAAATTATTGAAATTAAAACACTATAAGGTGATATCAGATCTAGGAGGATAAAATCCCACCAAGAATTTGAATTAATTTTGATTTTCGGCCACAGGGGACTCATACACCTAAGGTGGCATATGAACCCCATTAGGCATAAATTATGGTACCATTTTCAAAAATTCTTAGAATGGTGTAAAATCTAGATCAAGACCCAAAACCCTAGATGGGACTAATATGCCCAAGGTGGTGTATGGATCCCAGACCACCAAATTTGGGCAACACAAGCTAAAAACACCTGAGTTATTATTGGATGTTGATTTATGTAGAGATTATCCTAAAAGAGATGCATTAAATGAGGCTTGTGGATGCAAAATAAGTAAAATTAAAGAAAAAAGAAGCCCAATTCTTAATGATAACCTTAGAAAACTGCTAAAGTGTGTTAGAACACTTTATAATACCCCTAAATAAGGTATGATTAGGTTTATTTAATTCACAAGATCCGAAGGCCTAATGTGAGTGTGGCAAACACATTGCAACACCAATTCAAGACAACATTGAGCCTCAATTTTATAAAGAGGGCCCAAACAAGTGTGAAAATGTCATTGACGACATTTTTTGACACTACAATAGCAAGTAGAATACCTTAAATAGGATAACCTAGGTAGCCTCAAGTCTCTAAAGGCACATACCATTTAGTAATGATCACAAGTTTATAAACCTTGGTTGAAAATTTAATGTAGTTTTTGCAATGTTGAGTGGACTATTCAGCTAGAGATACCTCTAAATTGAGTAGGTTCTACCAAGTTTAAAATTCATTAGTTTAGACTCTATATTTTTTGCATCATTCTCAGGGATGGTGCTATCTTCATAGACTTGTTTGTTATGCTTTCATAGTTTACATTTTTTTTTCAGCATTAGGACTATTAAGCTTTATCATATCAATATACCACAAAGTTACACTAAGATTGTGCGGGACCACTACTATATAAAGCCATATTCATTGTATGTGCAATAAAATAGATTCTTTGGGTAGATTCCTCCCCTCTACATGCCAAGAAGCCATAGTAGAAAGTGGTGACTCCAATACTTAGAGTGAGGGTAATATTGAAGAAGAAATTTCCCAATGACCAACATCTAACACACATCTACAAAGGGGACATACCGAACCATGGGTGATGTAGTGGATGATCTTGAACATGCAACCTTTGAGTACACAATCACCAACCAAGAAAGAGCTACTATGCTGAAGAATATTCCTCCTTCTACATTACCAATCTTTTATGGGTTGGTGATTGAAGACCCAAATACATTTGTGTTTAAATTTGATGTCCTATCCAAATAATATGAGTATAATTCTAATGCTCATAGGCTCAAAATATTCCCTTCCACTCTAAAATATGTATCTCTAAGATGGTATATTGGATAAGGAAAGGATGTTGTTCTTGATTGGAATACCATGAAAATATTGTTCTTGAAAAAGTACCAACACTATTGTAGAGGAATTGGTAGGAGGAAAGATGAAATTTCTAGATTGTCACAAAAGGAGGATGAGCCAGTAGAATATTTTGTGGAGAGATTTAAGTTTTCCATGAAGAAAAACCCATATAAAAATTTGTCTGAAGAATCCCTCAAATTAGTATTTTTGAGAGGGTTCAATGAGGATTTTATGGATTCCCTCAATCTTATTGGGCAAGGGGATATCTCTCAAATTCCATTTGAAGAATTTTTCAAGGTTTAAATAAATTATTCCAATACATTTACTAAGAGGCCAAGAGGAGAAAGGACATCCAATATTGGAAAAACATCTATTGGGGTCTCAAAGATAGAGTTAAGCAATTTACTATCCAAAATGGAGGAAATTATTAGCCACTTAGCAACTCAATTGGATACTCTACACATCAAGAAGAAGCAAGAGGAAGTTAAATCAATTCTCACTAAATACTACCCAAGCTGTAGGAAAAGGAAAGAAAACTACGAATGCAAGAGGGTGGCTAGTATTCAACAAGACAAAACTGAGAGACCTAATTTTCAGCCACTTGAAGGAGAGGATGGATAATTATTTTACATAGCTCAAAGAAGGCCATGTCAACAAATACAAGGCATTCCATAAGACCCTCTTAAATTCAATTCAACCATTCCCATTGGAAATAATATTTTTTCTACTTGGAATTCTCAGCCTTGGCCAACTAATCAAAATCAATGGAAAAATGCTTAACAATGGCCACAACCTCAGTAAAATTGGAACCAACAACAACCGAATCCTTGGTCACAGAATTTCCATGGTTCCAATTATAATTCCCAATGAGTAACATAGTAGAACAAGTGGCAGCCTCAATGATGAAAAGGTTAACAGTGGTAGTAGCAAAACATGAATTATCAGCATCCTATTCTTCCTCCTCAGCCCCAATGACAAGCCATTATGCCTCCATATAATCCTATATATCAGCCACCCAGAAGACCACAAATACCTACCCAACCTACACCCAACCCTAACAACAAGCCTGTCTGAAAAGTTTATACTAATAAAGCTATACAATACCCCACTTATGGGGTCAAGGTGAGTGATGTCTACCTTAGGTCAGGGAAACAACTAGCTAGACCTTCATCCCCACAAATAATTGAGATGGAGGATGAGGAACCTACAGTTGAAGCTTCATACAAATTACCTTTAGAACCTAAGTCAAATTAGGTACAATAGACTACCTCAAATCCAAAGCCTCCTTTCTCTAAAGAATTAGCCATTATAAAACATCATACACAGGCTAAGAAAAACCTACTAGGTTGATCAAAGGATGTGAGCATTAATATTCTACGGATCCAAAACCTTAAAGACATTCTAATTTATACTAAAAATATGATGGTTCTATGTCTTAAGAATTAGGGAAGGAGAAGGAAGGATCCTTTGATAGTTCATGTCTTAGGAAACCTTACAGATATCACGTAAGGGAACACAACTATCCCTAAATATATAGATCTTGGTAGTACAGTAGTGGACATTAAGATTAATGTGATCCTCATCAAAAACACATTAATAGACTTATGGGTAGCTATAAATGTCATGACCAAAGAAACAATGCAATTACTTCAATTAGCCAACCTTAGACCTACAAAAATGGTTCCACAATTGGATCATAAGTCAACAATTAAGCCTGAAGAAATCATTGAAGATTTAGTTATTGAATTAGAATCTTGGGAATATCTTTTTGATTTGATAGTTTTATAGCCAAAGGTTAATCTTGTAGTATATTCACTTATCGTAGGTAGACCATGGTTAGCTACAATTGATGCATTCATAGGATGTAGGTTTGAAAATATGATAATAAATAATGGGATAGTGACCAAGAAATTGGTCCTCTATCCTCCATCCCATCCTTATGTTGATCTTGAGAAAACTATTTGTCCCACTTTAGATGAGGAAGAAAATTATTCCCTATAGACTTTAATGATAATAGAATGCAACCCTCTATTGGATGATCAGTATGAAGATTATTTGATTGCTCATATGATACAAAATGACTATGGAAGGATCCCACAACAACAGGACTATCTCGCATGCCTACAAGACCCCTTGCAAAGTATTATACCCACCAATTCCTCAAAAGAAATATGTCAGATCTTCCATTCCTTACTGCCACAATAGTGTATAAAAATCATTCCAAACCTTGACCTCTCATCTATGCAAGAATCATCCAAAGAATAAGAAGTCATGCTAGAATAATTGTTGAACATTAACAATACATTTTTTGAAGAGCAATATAATTCCCTACAAACAACATTGTAGGCAGCACATGCATGGGAATACCATGATATTAAATGCATAGATGCTAACTTATGTATGCATAGGATGTATACAAATGATGGTTATAGACCAATAAAACACCTCAAAGATAAATGAACTCTGCCTTGAGAGAGATATTCAAAGCTAAACTTCAAAGCTCCTTGATGCAAGATTTATTTATCCTATATCTGATAGTGAATGGGTCTCAACTTTTGTCATCATTCCTAAGAATGGTAGAAAATAGAGAGTTTTTGTAGATTATAGGGAACTAAACATAGCCACTAGGAAGAACCACTTTCCATTACCTTTTATAGATCAAGTGCTTGACTCTTTAGTAGGGAAAAAGTAATTTTCATTTCTACATGGTTTCAGTGGTCACAATTAGATAAAATTGCTCCAAAGGATTAGAATAGGACAACATTAGTTGTCCTTGGGGTACTTATGCCTACTATATTCTACCCTTTGATTTATACAATGCTCCAACTAATTTTGAAAGGGTAATACTTAGTATCTTTTCTGATTATGCTCATGACTATATGGAGATATATATGGATGACTTTAGTAGATATGGGGAAACTTATGAGGAATCCCTTATCAATATGGAAAAGGTATTAAAGAGATGTAAAGAACATAACTTGTCACTGAATAATGAAAAGTGCTTTATGATGATGACATATGGAATTTTTTTAGGACACTTCATATTGATTGTAGGGATTTAGTTTGATCCACATAAGATAGAAATAATTTCTACATTACCTTTTCCATAGAAACATAGAGATATAAAAAGTTTCCTTTGCCATGCGAGCTACTATAGGAGGTTTATTAAAGACTTTAGTAAGATTACTGCACCATTGTTTTTTTTTTTCCTAAAGTTATTGAATTTGATTGGACATCAGAATGCCAAAACTCCTTTAAAGAGCCAAAGAAAGCCTTGACTTCAGCACCTATTTGAGGGGACCAAATTGTATCTTACCATTTAATATATATACAAATTCTTTAGATATTACTATTGGAGTTGTTTTAGGTCAAAAAGAAGGTAACAAAGAATATGCAATCTATTACATTAGAAAGAGTCTTTCGGGAACATAGATTATTTATACTATTATAGAAAAGGAGATGCTAGTAGTAGTATGTTCCATCAATAAATTCAAGCATTACATGACTGGTTATTCAATTTGTGTCCATACAGACCATACCACTATTAGATATTTGATGAACAAGCTTGTAGTATGGGGTAGATTAGTCCAATGGTTCCACCTTCTACAATAGTTTGATATTACAATCGTGGACAAGAATGGTAAAGCTAATGTAGTAGAATATTTCTTGTGAAGTTTTCCAACATAATCAGTTGAAGGGGGAGTGGATGACACATTTCTAGATGAGAACTTGTTTGATCTTCATGTCCATGTACCCTGGTATGTTGAAATTGCAAATTATTTAGTGGCATGATAGATTCCACCACAATTTTCTCCAAGGGAAAAGAAAAAATTGGTACATAAGTGCTTTCCATACTCTTGGATATCAGGTTATCTATTCTACACTGACCCTGACAACATCATGGGAAGGTGCATAAGGGAAGATGAAATATATGATTTCATGAAGGCTTTCCATGATGAACCATGTGAAGTTCATTTTTCAACAAAAATAAAAACATTCAAAATCCCTACAAATGGTTATTACTAGCCTACTTTGCACAAATATTTTGACAAATACACAAGGAGTTGTGATAGGTGCCCATGAATGGGTAATCCAACTAGGAGTGATGAAATGACATTACAGCCTCAATTAACACTAGCTCTCTTTGAAAAATGTGTTCTAGAATTTATTGGACCAATCTCACCTACTTCTAAAAATAAGGAGTATATCCTAGTTTACACTAACTATCTAACTAAGTAGGTAGAATTAAAGACTTTATAGTTTGCTAGAGATGGCAATTTGGCCAAATTCTTGTATGAGGAAATTTCTACTAGGTATGGAGTACCTAGAGAAATAGTCACTAACCAGGGTCCAAATTTTACTTCAAACCTCATCACCAAACTAGTTGAGCAATATACCAAATTAGGAACAAAAGGTCAACACCTTATCACCCTTAAGAAAATGGTCAGGTGGTGGTTACTAATAGAGAAATTGAAAGTATTCTCACCAAGATAGTGCAATTACATAGGAAATATTAGGTTACTAGGTTACTAGAAGTAGTATGGGAATATAGAACAACCTAGAAAACAATAACTAGTTTTACACCCTATGAGCTAGTATATGGAAAAATAGTAGCCCTCCCAATTGAGTTTGAATATAAGACATTAAGAAAATTAGTAGAGCTAGAAATCTATCTCAAAATATCTCAAAAGGAGAGTTTGCACCATTTAAATGGAGTGGATGAAATCAGGATGGAGATTTAATCCATCACATTGATGCATTACAAAAGCAAAGGATGGAGTGGCATGACCAATATATCAAAACAAAGGAGTTTAATTTAGGAGACTAAGAATTATTATATTATTCAAGGTACAAATATTTCAAAGGGAAACTCCAATCTAGGTGGTTGGGACTTTATGAGATCATGCAAGTCTTTCCTAATGGACCAGTGAAGTTGCACACCATAGACATAGTAAATTTTTCACTTATGGTCAATGGCCACATGATGAAGCTTTATAAGAAACCCATACAAAAGGAAGATTTTATTTTTCTCTATATTTGAAAACTATGATGATCTTAGTGATCTAGGTACAAGTTCAAAAACACAAAGTGATATCTCAACAACACATGATATATCCAATAGCTCAGGTGACCCAGTGATTGAGCTACATAGATTAATCCCTAAGATCACTCAGGATTAATTTATTGTTCTACCTCACAAGCACACACAATATGGTTATAATGTTTTTCACACTTTTTCTAGAGGGACATTTCTTAGAACCAAAAACCTATTTTTGAGCTCAATTAAGTCGACACTAAGAAGCAAATTTGTAGTTACAATATGGTAGTGAAAGTGCATGAGGAAAATAATAGAATAGGAAAAGGATTTTGAAGGTGGTGAAGTGGAATTGAGCTGAATTTTCAATGTTAACACATTGAACAGAGTAAAGAGATTTAGAATGGGAGGTGATGCTATTAGAAGAGAGACATTGGCTCACAAGAAAATACTGGAAGATGTAATGATCTTACCTATCTTCACAAGAGTGGGTTGGATTTATTATTTCCTAAAACTAATAAAATTTGACAATGATATAGCAAGAATATGTGCAGCCACAATAGAATGTGATGAAGCAATGGTAAACAGGTTATTAGTGGATGCAACTAAAGTAGCCACAACACAGGTTTCTTGTCTACCTATAATTGGAGTAGAGTTTCTAGTATGTGTAGATCCAGTGTTTGCTAGAGAGGAGATCTGTAAGAAAGGAGAGAATTTGGACTCATTTTCACAAGTTACAAAAAGGCTCTCTCTTCCATTTTTTGGGCTAATTTTACTTCCTATGTTAGATATCTTACCTATGATAGTAGAAAAATCTTTTGTATATTGCACATTTTAAATTGCTTACCTTCACCACATTAGGTTGGTAAATGTGCCAAATTTTCATTATAATATGTTGAAAATAATGGAATTAGAGCACTAGAGGAAACAAAGTTCCATTTCCTTATCACACCACTATTTGATTGGCTTATTAGTAATTAGAAGCTTGAGAATTCAATACCTATAGGTAAAGTAGGAAGATTTCAAGAAATGTGAAGATATTAACAGTTTACTTAAGACACCTATAGTACCTAAAAATTTAGAGCCACAAGATGAACCTATAAGAGAAAGTCCTCATGTCACACCTCCATCTTCACCTACCCATAGCCAAGGTGAGCATGAGGAGCACAATGTGCTAGAGTCTAGATCACTAGTAGTGGAGAAAAATCCATCTTCTTAAAAACAACCAAAACCAAAGAGTAGAAGAGGAAGTACATCCACAACATCCACACCTTCTAAAACAAAAAATAAAAATAAGGATGTTCAAAAGAGAAAGAAGGATATTTATAAGGAGACACCTACACCTAGGTGTGTAGGTAGATTAAAAAAATAAGGTGTCATGAGGGGAGTAAAGAAAAAACCCAAAGAAGAGGAAAAGGGAAAAGAACAACATGAGGAAGGGAAATATCCCTGGTAATGTACATGAACCTATGAAGAGGAAGACATATGTGTCTACTACTATTGATTTAGACTTAGAAGATGTGGTTGTTGCCAAGAAAACACAAAAGAAAATCCCATATATTCCTACTTATAAAGACTATTATTGCCCAAGGGGAGGTAATGAAAAATTTATGAAAATAGAGGAAATGTATATAAAAGAAAGGAATTTTAGGAAAGAGCTTCAAGAATCCTTGGAAAAAATTAAGCATTTGGAAGAGTTACTGCAGAGCTATAAAAAGAAAGTCAACGAAAGGGAAACAAAAATACATGAATTGGAAGAAAAATTGGCAACCTATGGCCATGGTACTAAACTTGACTAATTGGCACAATTTCTCATTACTAAGATAGGGTATGGAGAACTTGTAGTACCAAATCAAATATCTCTTCCAATAAGAAATCCCATTCACCATACAACCCTATCACTTGGTTATCAGCTATGGAGGGTGATTGACGAATTTGCACATGAAAAGGAAAAGTGGATGAAAAAGAAAGAAACTTTAATTGAAGAACATGCCAACGTGTTGGAAGGGAAAGAGATTGAGCTAAGGAAATCATTAGTTAGATTGGAAGAAGTGGTAGATAAAGCTACACAAATCATAAAATGCAGGCCTCTAGCAAAGATATATGCACTATTTCTGCAAGAAAGGTTTATGAGTTTTCAATTTAGTAGGTTAATTAGTAACCAATTAGTTGGGATGAGAAGATAATTGAAGTTTCTTAGTGTTTTTTCTAATTCTACACCAAAGGAGAAGGATCAATTTTTTGAATACTATTTACAAAACTAGGTGGTTACAAATGAAATAGAGTGGAATCCTCTAATATTTGTAGGGGATCTCTAGGTAAGAGCACTAGCATCTTATTACAAGAATGAACAATTCATAAGAGAAATAATGGAAGAATATGAGGAGAGGGAGAAATAATTTTCTCTCCCAATAAGGAAATATTCTAAAGAGAATGATGCAATTGTAGACGAATCGTTGAAACTCTTGGATCATAAAGGCTTAGGAAGAAAAAATATGAAACTAAGAACAAAGGATTGCAAAAGAACGTGAACATTAGCTATGGGCTTGGGTCAAGAATGTTACAATTATATGCAAAGAAAATGGAAAATCATGACCCCATAATTGCAATGTAAGGAGGCTCATTCCATGCATAATTTCGCCACCATGCTTGAAAGGGTAAATAGATACATGAAAATTGGTGATAGCATAGGAATTTACTGGGTACCACTTACATTTCATCCACCTATGATACTCTATCCAATTTCATATTGGACTAGGGAAAAAGGTGAGGAGTATGAGAAATTTGGGATCATTAAAATGAGACAACTTGCATCTTACAAAGGCTTTTACTTAAATCATATTAAGGGAGTTGATGTTGTCATGGACCTCAGGGAGATCACCCTGTGATATAATTTGTATCCCTAGTGTTTGGCTTGAGAAGAAGAAAAAGTATAGTTAGGGGGAATGATAGGTTCATATATTAGCCTCTTTTTTGTTACTTTTATGCATACTTTAAGACACTATTAGATAAACATTTCAGACAATAATCATATGCTATGCTATCTTTTCATGTTTATTATACAACATTGGACCTAAATTCTAGTAATTAAAATATAGTTATAATATAGTAGCATTGCATGGTTTATATGTGAGTATACATATGAAATGTGGATGGAATTTTGAGTTTAATTATATTAGTTAGCAACTTGTATATGTTTAATGGATTAACCTCTTGCAACTCAAAAATAATTGTAGCCCATAGCAACTGGAAGATGTAGCCTACAACAAAAGGAAGAATTGGATAGTGAAATAGGGAAAGTGCTAGATCAAACTGAATGTGATAAATATTGAATGACGACACTTGATGTAGTTGGTCATGCATCATTATGATAGTTAACAACGTGCTAGAGAAGAAAAACTCTTTTTTTGATAGAATTTTGGATGATGGATTTTCAATACTATTAAAATTCTTCTTTCCTTTCAGTTATAGTTTGAATAATTCAATCTTAACTATATAATTTGATATCTATGAGTGGTAGTTAGTGATTGTAGTTAGGATTTATACTTATAATAAACTCCACCATGCTTTTCTATAGTCGGTGGTTGATTCCTTACATAAATTAGTTGATTTTTATTATTTGGTTAGTAGTCACTTCTTAGTTTCAGTTATTAGACATGTTGA
This sequence comes from Sequoia sempervirens, assembly GCA_007258455.2. Lineage (NCBI taxonomy): Eukaryota > Viridiplantae > Streptophyta > Pinopsida > Cupressales > Cupressaceae > Sequoia > Sequoia sempervirens. The sequence continues at coordinate 1,080,218,547 of VDFB02271358.1, read as the reverse complement.
TTATTCAATTTTTTTTTTTTGAATACAATATGTAAATAATATTTTGTGTAATATTTTGTGATGGATAATGAATGAAGTTCAATTTCACATGGATGCGTAGAATATGATATTTAGAATTGGTTCTAGTTAAGTTAATACATCCACTTGATCGGGCCACTTGAGGTAACTCTTCTTCACTCCATTTATATCTATTCTATTCTTATTTAATAGTTATTTATTTTTATCATTGTTTCATAAATTACATGTAAAGCATAATAGATTCTCATACTTCAAATATCAATAATAAATATTCTTGAGAATCCATGCATTTGGTTAATTTTTTAGTACTCTAGAGGTTAGAATAAATTTAATTTCAAGTTTGGGTGGTTCTGAGTTAGTTTAATAATTCTTTATTAACAACAGTTCAATTGCATGTCAAGTTGTCGGCACCCATAGCTATTAGCACTAGTTTGTTTCTTTCACTATTATCTAATTTTGTAAATTTCTAGCAAGCCTAATACCTTAAATAAAATAAACTAGGAATCCTCAAGTATCTAAAGGCACATACAGTTAAATACCATCACATGTTTACAAACCTTGGTTGACAATTTAATGTAGTCTTTGCAATGTTGAGTGGAATATCTAGCTAGACATACTTTTGAATTGTGGTGTAGGAGCACCAAGAAAATGAACTTTACATTAGGGGTTATTATGTTATGAATAGGTGTTTAGGGTCTTTGTATACTCAATAAGGTCTATTGAAGCCATTGCCATGTAATAGAGATCAATTTTGAGTCATTTGTGTAAAAGAGTCAAAAGTTGAAAAAAAATGAAAAGTTGTCAAGACAAGAAATTGCAAAAATGCAACTTTTTAAGAATATGAAAGGCCATAGTAGTTTAAAGGGTAGTTATAGACATTGGGTAGTTAGAATTTAAATGGAACAAGTATAAAAATCCTTTAAAAGGATTGAGTAGGGGTTGAAGAATATTTTATTGAATCATTCATATCAAGTACAACTTTATTTCTATATTTTCCTCTATTATTTTATATTTTCTAGAAGTTGTATGGTCTTGTATAGTGTGTTATTTCTTTGAATATTTTTCTTATCTATAGGGACATGAATTAACTTTCTTTTTCTTCAAGTTGAGAATCTATCATTTAGATTTTAGGGAGATCTCTACACTTTTTTGTAGCAGCCCTATTAACTCTGTTTTAAGGGTTGATAGTCACTTAAAATGCTAAATTGACCCATTCCACTAACTGTGACTACTATAACTCCCGGAATGGGTCCAATACATTAGTAATTAGGTGTCCACATGGTTTAGAGGGTAGTGGTAGAGAGTTGTTTGGATTTGGGTGATGCCCTAGGGTAGAACAATGTTTTTTTCAAGCAAAGTTGGGGTATTGAGACTAGGTTTTGACAAAATGTTGATAAAACTAACTATGTGAAGGTGGATTGAGTTTGTGTAGGGTAATTTTGAAGTTTTGGAGGAATTTGTGAGGTTAGGTAAGCCTAGGTGATAGGAGTTTCAATAAACCCTTGCCATTTTCTTGAAGATTGAGGGTTTTGTGATTTAGTGCCCTAGTGGTCATGGATCTGAGGAATAATGGTGGAAATTATTGTTTTGTAACACAATTCAAGACTATCAATTGGGTTTGGGTGATAACTAGTTGTTTTGGAGGTACCTCCTTTGTAAAAGAGGGCTATTTGGTGGCCTAAAAATAGGGACAGTCTATTGGTTCTCTAAATTATTCATAAGAAACCACATGAAATATTTTGGTATGTTGTGTTAGGTCCTAAAGTGAGTCTTAGAAGGTGATTAGTTGGTCTTTGTATGACCTTCTCTAAAAGATATTGATAAAAAGAAGATTTTGAGGGCTACAAGCCATTAGGTGTGTGTTTGGAATAAGTTGAGTAGATAGTGTTGAAGGGGTTTGTTTCTTGTGTGACCTTGATCATTTTGTGTTGGTTTGAGTCATCATCACCTTAGTTGTCATCAGGTGGTATTAGAGTTATTAGATATTTTTGATTGAAGAGTTGCAAATTTGAAGAAAGGTAATTGGAAGTTGAAGAGACGAAATTTTGAAAAATTCCTCCTAAGAATGTTGGTGCTTCTAGAGAGTTGCAAGAGTTAAAAGAAGAACATGCCAAGTTTTTTGAGTCTCATAATATTGTTTTGGAAAGGATTTCCTTTGAAACAAATAAGAGAAGAGATGAATTTGATAGTGAATCAGATGAAGAAGAAGATGAAGAGTATGAAAATGTGGATGAATAATTAGACCCTAAGGATCAGAGGATGGAAAATTTGCTTAAGGCAGTCCAAGGTGATTCACATAAGGTAAAGGTTGATTTAATTATGTATATGGTGGAAACTTGAATGTGGAATAGTTGCTTGATTGGATTGTAGCCATGGACAACCACTTTGAAAGGTTAGACATTTTTGATGAGCAGAAGGTGAAGGTAGCAAAGATAAAACTCAAATTTCACACACTTCTATGGTGGGACTACAAGCAAGCTAAAAGGATAAATCAAAGTAAGTCAAGGATAGTTTCTTGGGATAATATGGTAGGAAGACTTAAAGGTAAATTTCTTCCTAAATACTATCAAGTTCAATTGTATAAGATATTACAAGGTTTGAAGCAAAATGATTTAGATGTTAAGACCTATACTGATGAATTCTACAAACTAAGTATAAGGTCAGAAAGAGATGAAGATGAAGTTGAAAAAGTGGCTAGGTATCTAGGTGGCCTTAGAATCAATATACAAGATGAATTGGTTTTTGCTAACCCAAAGACTATTGAAGAGTGTTTCCAATATGCGATTAGGGTAGAAGAAAAGATGAAAAGAAGGAAAGAGAAGTCTATTAGAGGTAGATGAAATAATACAAGAGGGAGAGGATCATTCCCTACATCAAAGAAGCCATATGAGGAACAAGAAGAAGCAAATAAAGGTAAAGAGCAAGGTGTTGATGCAAGAGGGGGTTTTAGGGGTTCTAGAGGTAGATTTAGTGGTGGCATAAGTTCAAATTTATTTACAAGAAGGTGCTATTATTCTAATGAATTTGGGAATCCATCATTCAAATGCCCTAAAAAACTAGGTGCTTCATCAAGTGGAGGTGAAAGGAGGATTGAAAGAAGGGCTCAAATAGTATAAGAAGTGGAGTGTGAAAGTACCAATTCTGCTAGATATCTTGTTGCTCCTAAAACTGGTGAAACATTGATGATGAGGAAGACCATACTTAATGCAACAAAGCAGAGGGAACCATTGCAAAGGAAGAATCTCTTCAAAACCATATGTAAGTGCAAGAATAAGGTATGTAAAATTGTCATGTATTTAGGCTCTACTGAGAATATGGTATCAAGTGAAATGGTTAGTAAACTAAATTTGCAAGAGATTCCTTATGAATTTCCATATAAGGTGTCTTGGTTGAGTGATGGGAAATCACTTTTGGTTAATGAAAAAGATATTGTTGAGTTTCAAATTGGTGGTTATAAAGATATGGTATTTTGTGACATTTTTCCTATGGATTGTCTCCACTTACTTCTTGGAAGGCCTTGGCAGTTTGACAAGCATGCATTATATGATGGGAGAGAAAATACATACACCATAGAGAAGAATGTGCATACGTTTACCTTGACTCCACTTGTGGAAGAGGAAAAAGGCAAGGGTAAAGAGGCTAAGGAAATCATGTTTGGGAAGAAGTAACTTGCAAAGGTTGAGGAAAAAGACAAAAAGATGGGTACTACAATCATTTCAATGCTTGAGAATGCTCTGATAGTGGGTGTGAAGATTGAATCAGGATTGAAGGATGAGTTGAGAGTGAATTGGCATACTAATTTCATGGTCGAAACCACTGTCTGTCCTTTGGTTGAGAGTAAGGTTGCAAGACTAGTATCTACAAGTACAATAGGTTATAAGGACAGTATGATGGTACATGAGGCTGATAAGGCAAAGGGTCTAATGACAGTGATGATAGGACAAGGTGATCAAGGAACTAAGGGTAGATACAAGCATAAAGTTGAGCTAAAGGGGAAGTCATATCAACCTTGGAACTATTGGTAATATTTTTTTTGTAGGCATGAAGGTAGGATCAATGTCAAGTTTTGATCAAGAAACAATTAGCAAACAAGTGTCAAGTCTAATTGCAAAGGAGTCATGTTTGTGTGCAAACAAGGTTAAGAGCGTAGGGTATGGTACAAGAACTCAATGTTTGAACCAAAGGAGATTTTCAGACTAGAGATTATGTGAAAAGAATGGAAGAACTGATTATGAGCATGGTATAAGGCACAACTCACGTGACATGAATTTATTTTCAAGGGGGTTGTATGGTGCAGGAGCACCAAGAAAATGAACTTTATATTAGGGTTCAATAGGTTAGGAATAGGTGTTTAGGGTATTTTTTACACTCAATAAGGTCTATTGAGACCATTTCCATGTAATAGGGATAAATTTTGATTCATTTGTGTAAAAGAGTCAAAAGTTGCAAAAAAAATGAAAAGTTGTCAAGACAAGAAATTGCAAAAATGCAACTTTTTAAGAATATGAAAGGTCATAGTAGTTTAAAGGGAAGTTATAGATGTTGGGTGGTTAGAATTTGAATGGAACAAGTATAAAAATCCTTTTAAAGGCTTGAGTAAGGGTTGAAGAATATTTTATTGAATCATTCATATGAAATACAACATTATTTCTGCATTTTTCTCTGTTATTTTGTACTTTCCAAAAGTTGTACAGTCTCATAGAGTGTGTTATTGCTTTAAATATTGTTGTTCTTTATAGGGAAATGAATTAAATATATTTTTATTTAGGTTGAGAGTCTATCATTGAGATTTGAGGGAGATCTCTTCACTTTTTTGTAGCAACCCTGCTAACTCTATTTTAAGGGTTGATAGTCACTTAAAAAGTTAAATTGACCCATTCCACTCACTGTGACTACTGTAACTCATGGAATGGGTCAAATACATTATGAATTAGGTGTCCACATGGTTTAGAGGTCAGTGTAATTTTTTTTTTGGATTTGGGTGATTCCCTAGGCCAAAACAGTTTGTTTTTCAAGTGAAGTTTGGGTATTGAGACTGAGTTTTGACAAAATGTTGATGAAACTGACTATTTGAAGGTGGACTGAGTTTGTGCAAGGTAATTTTGAATTTTTGGAAGCATTTTTTGGGTTAGGTAAGCCCAAGTGATAGGATTTTCAATAAACCCTTTCCATTTTCTTAAAGATTGATGGTTTTGTGATTTAATTCCATAGTGGTCATGGATCTAAGGAATGCTAGTGGAAGCTGTTATTTTCTAGCAAAATTAGAGACTATCAATTAAGTTTGGTTGATAACTAGCTATTTTGGAGGCACTTCCTTTGTAAAAGAGGGCTATTTTGTGGCCTAAAAGTAGGGGCAATCTATTGGTTCTCTAAATTGTTCTTAAGAAACCACATGAAATATTTTGGTATGTTGTGTTAGTTCCTGAAGTGAGTCTCAGAAGGTGATTAGTTGGTCTCTATATGAGCATCTCTAAAAGATATTGAGAAAAGGTACATTTTGAGGGCTACAAGCCATTAGGTGTGTGTTTTGAATAAGTTGAGTGAATATTGTTGAAGGGGATGGTTTCTTGTGTGAGCCTGATCATTTTGTGTTGGTTTGAGTCATCACCACCTTGCTTGACATCAAATTGTGTAGGTTCCACAAAGTTTATAATACTTTAGTTTAGACTCTACAATCATGGGGTGATGTTTTTGAATCTATTTATGTAGAATAAGATAAAACATAAGACTCTTTAGGTTTAGACTATGAGATTTTGTACTATCCTATAAATGAGGGTGTAAAATATAATGAACCTTGATAATAACCAAAACTTGTGTTTGAATTTTATTAAACATAATGATCATCATTTGTATTCAATTATTTCCTTTTTTTGGTGTTATTTTTGACTCCACTTTTAAAAAAGGTGTAAAATATAATGACCCCCAATTTTCTTCAAAATATTTCATCATGGGTAAAACACACTTTTCTTTATGTTCAACTTGTATGGGTTCTACTTTTGAAGATGGAATCGGAGTATTAAGAGAGTTGGAAGTGTTATATTTGGCTTCGATTTGTGAAATGTAACTTTTTCAATCTTCTTTAACTATATATATTTTGTTTTTATATTCATACTTCATCTCATGGTGAAGAGTAGATGAGACTCCCTTCATGGCATGAATCCATGGTCTACCTAGGATAAGATTATATCAAAGAGGTTGTGCCATGGTATGTATAGGGGTAGTAAAAATCATAGAGCCTACCTAAATCGGTATTATGATCACTCCTAATGGTTTCTTACTAACATGATCAAAGCCACAGATATTAACTTGGCCTAGATAAGATTCTTATCCTCACCAACTTTATCTAGAAGATAAATACTACTAACATTAAGATATGATCCATTTCCTATGAGGGTACACCTAACTCATGTTTATTTAGAATCTAAAATAATGGTAATTCAAGTAGATGCAATATAATATAAAACTTTTTCACTTGCATACATCAAACAAGCCAACTACACATTTGGTTTAATTGAAGATAGGACATCAATATTCTACAAATCCTCTTGGAGCATACCATGGTATGTAGGTGATGTTTGAATTAAATCCCAAAGGGAGATTTTCACTAGAATATTGTGAATTTTCTCAACAATACTATATACCATTTTACCACTACATGGAGTGGGTCATTAGCTATAAAGCATAAGGTATGGTTGAGACATTGGGATGGCTATTGGTATTTTTGGTTTCTATTATTTCTAGTAAGAAAAAAATGTGTGGAAAATCTATGGATAACTTGGTTGTTTTGATACATGACAATATTGAGTTGTTTTGTAATGCTTAGGATATGGCCATGTTGTTTAGAGGTCCTATATGGGTCCTCGCCACAATAGTGTGTCTCACTTTTGGGACATGCTAATTTTTTTCCTGAAATCATTTATTTTTATAAAAAACTAATGATTTAAGTCTTTAGAGGTTCCATCTAAAGGGTTTTAATTAAAGAGGGTTAGATAAGACCCCTTAGATTACACCCTCAATTCCTGGATAAACCCCCAAGTATTCCTCAATCATAAACTTCAGCCAATGGAGTTCCCCCTTCACACCTATCAAATGTTGGAAGAAAATTATTAATTCCTTTCTTTTTACTCCTTTGAGGGATTAAATAAATGCCTTTTAGGGATTATAATTCATAGTATTGTAGTCCTTGTAAACACTCAAAAACAGTTTTGACATGTTTTCATTTGATCATGTATTTCATGACTTCACTTTATTAAATCCCCAGATTCCTTCTCTCAAAAATCAAGCTCTTTCATTTTGTAGAGGTGGAAAAAAATATTAAACCATTGTATAAAAAATCAAAAATACCTTCCTGTGATATTTCAATGAGCATACACAACAAATAAATTTGTAGGACATTACATGTATGTCCAAATTGTAGCCATGTGCTGACTTCCCCAGAAATTAATTAAAAAAATATATGTAACAAAATATTATGAAAAAATATCCTTTCCCTAAATATTGATGTTGAGAATATATATTTCAACAATTAGAATTTATCCGTTATAGAAAAAAACTTATGTTGTACAACACAAATGT